>JAMBLF010001583.1:0-58932 GCA_030578115.1 Leucoptera coffeella
AGCGCTACGACTGCTAGAAGCCAGGTATGAATGCTTGAAAAACCAGACTACAAACTTGTTAGGCTCAAAGGAGCAGGCATTCGACCAAGAAGTAAGCTTCCGCGCCTTGAAAAAATGCTACCAAGAAGCCAAGGAAGAAATAGAGAATCTCAAACAACTGACCAAGGAGCAGAACGAACAACTGCAAGATTACAGAGCCAAGTACTTGAGCGCGCACTCCACAGTCGAAGAGCAGAAGCGGCAGATGGACCGGATGGACATGGACAACGAGAGGATCAGCGAACAGATCAACCTAGAGATCCAAAGGGTGAAGGTGACGTTTCAGCAGAAGTTGCAAGAGCTGTCTCCATTGCCTGATTTCTTAAAAGCTGCCCAACAGAGGGTCAAGGAGGCGCAGCAATCTCAAGCGCTGGCCGACCACCGGGCGGAACAATTCAGCCGAGAGCTGTACGCGGCGAGAGAGAAGATCCACCTCCTCATGAACACAGCCCCCAAAGAAGAGCCTCCAAAATCAGAGAGCAGCGGTGCTATCGCCGACCTACAAGTGGCCACACTTTACAACAAAATCACCAAACTCTCAGAAGAGAACGAGGCTTTGAGAAAAGAAATAGCGAGAATTAAGGCAAACGTGATCCAGATGGAGAAGAAGGTTCTCATCAGTGAGAAGAGACTGAACGAGAAGTTGCACGAATGCGCCGTCTTAGGAGGAGAGTTGGACAGAACGAAGGAAGAAGCGGCCTCTGCGGTGGGCAGGGCCAACGAACGGACGGACGCCGTGAGGGGCTGCCTGCAGAACACCATAGCCAACCTTGAGCAGCAGTTGGCTACCTTCCGCGCCAGAGCGAACGACGCAGCGAAAGAAAGAGAAGAGTTGAAAGCGAGAATGGAGTGCCAGGTGAAGAGGATCACTGAGAACTATGAAGCGGCCCAGGTGAGGATCATGAAGTTGAAGACTGAAGTGGAGAATTTGAAGATCTCGAAGCCAGATGACGATGATGAGGAGGAAGAGGATGAGAAGACCTGCTGTTGCAGGGACTTCTTGGAAGCGATGTCAGCGAAGTAGGGAATAGGGAACAGTTCGATTTTGGTATTCGATGACTGTAAAATTTTAATTCAATGATGTATCATTAAATTGAAGTTGTGGAATTAGTGAGGATTTTATTGCTAAATGGTTTGATTGTATTGAAATGTTTGATGTAGCCGTTAGATATTCGAACACTAAAAAGTATTATGGGATTACATTTGAAATAGGATACGAAAATTCTGTATTAAACAGGTTTAAGCAAGAAAAAAGTTAATCTAAAAATACGCTTCTATTTATCACAATAATAATGTTCTGACTAGTAATTAATTATATTAATTAAGTGTGAAATAACTCCTATACTTATATTTGCTATATAAAAGTTGATTGGCAAAAACTTGTATGACTATATTTTTTCTTTAGTAAACAGACTTAATGAAGATCTTTAAAACAGCCATTTGAATTAATGTGTTTCGGAAACCAACACAGCCTTCGCGGCAAAAACCTTATTAATATAATCAATTATTTTTTCCCTAGTTAACTGGCTGGATAAGAAACCCATTAGAATTCAAAATTAGAAACCCGCTCGTCATACAGAGAACTAGTTTGAAGACAATTTCTCGTTATTGCAATGGCTAGAATAGTATAATTATAACTTGTGCTATACACTAACTACCACTACCTCGGGCAATCCATACACTGTAATCCAAATTCACTCACTTTTTTATTTCACTGCCGGCACTTAAGCGTAAATCCTGTGCCATAAAATTGTAATTAATAAAAAAACACGCACTATTTTTCATTCTTCAAAATGTCGTTTAAAACACCCATTTTTAGTTAATTTTTAACACACATAATATAAACAAGTATTATTATAAAACTAATATTAATAAATATATTATTTTTACGTAAATATTTAATTAAAAACAAACGCAGTCCCACACAGGTTGACAGCGCGCGCGCAACTAACTGACGTTTCTTCGACAAAGCCTTCGAAGGAGAGGGAAATAGCAAAGCTGCGCTTGTTAGAAAGGGATAGGCTGTTAACATTTTCCATTCATTGGGCATGGAAATATAGAAGTTCGGCATAAAAATGAAAGTTGATTTTTCTAAAGCATTAATTGTAAAAGTATATATTACATTGCTATTTTACGAGACGTTTCTTGTTTTAGAATTATGTTATTGTTATCAAAAAAGTAAACATATACTCTATCTAAACCTATAAATTATTTTCATAATGTAATTATTCTTTAAAACTAAACTTTTCATATAATATTTTCTTTTCCAACGTTAGTATAGTAAAAAAAGAATATTTGTCACATTGATATTGACTTTTACAGTATTTCCTACACAAAGTACTACAACTTTTATCAAAAACTTGAAAAGATTCTTAGTTCCTATTTATAAAAGGTACTAAATACTCCTAAATTACTCGATATAAACCCGCGATCTCTGCCTACCCTTCTACAAGGAAACAGGCGAGATGTGTATGTATGAATTTAAAATTATACTTTTGAAAAAGACCAAAAACATTTAAATCTTAAGATTATCATAACCGTGCCATATTTTATCCAAACCTACAAATTACGTACATTTACATTATTGATGAACTATGAGAAAAATATTAATTTCTTCCCAATATAATATTATTATCTCTGTAACCTGAATAACTGTATTAATTTAAATATTAGTTAAGTATTACGTAAGTAACCGAAAAACATGCTTGTGAAAGTTACCTCGTGTTTACCAGTCCATCGATCTACAGAAGCTTAATGACCCACATAACAACAAGGATACGTATATATCATAACGACCTTGTTTCTTTGCAGGGTAGTCAGTGGCTTAAGTGTTTATTTCCTATATAGGAAGAAGAAATATCTTTGATGTCATATTTTCTTTATATATCCTATTTAATTTTGTATTTTGTTATGTAATAACTATATAATTACTACATCTATCAATGCAAAGATGGTCACGCAAACTTCTGACTACCCCGTAAGGGTAAATGGTCGTTAAAGCCTTTCTTATTATGTTCTATTAATAAATTCTACGTAGCGCGAAGAACAGAAGAGCAGAAGAGAAGGTTAATACCTGTAAGTGAAGCAAGAGAGATTTGTCACCCGTTCCAGGTGGCCTAATAGTCTCTGCCTATCCCGTTGGGGACATAGACATACATACATACATACATACACATCACGCCTGATTCCCTGTAGAGGGGTAGGCAGAGATCACGGATCCCCATTTGTCCTGATCCTGATAGACAACTTTCGCTTCATTGACATTCATACATCTTCTCATACACTCTCGGCGGTTATAGGTACACCTAACGTCACCTTTTTTCAATATAGCGTCTATCTGACGGGGACGTAGAGGCGTGAATATATGTATGTATTAATAGCGCGAGTGGAGCACGTGTTAACATTTACTCGGTGACTGGTTTAATACACCTGCCAATCTTCACCTGTCTGTAATTTCAATATGAAAGGATAGGGGGCGGTAATGTGATGTGGGTGATGAATTTACATACGCATCACGCCTGTAGCAGAGGGTAGGCAGAGATCAATCTCTATTTGTCTCGATATTGGCAAATCACTTTCGCTTCGTGTATTTATTATTTAATACACCTTTTCAGACACAATCGGCAGTTATAGTAATTTTTAACATAACCCTTTTTCATGATAATGATTGAAGAGGTGACGTAAGGCATATATGTATTAGTGATATATAGGGGATGAATAGAAAAATGGAGACGTTAAATAAATTACTTTTAGCATTATATAGAAAGATTTGATTAATATATATTGACTTTTTTGATTGTTTTAATGTTCTTTGGGTTGAGATTTTTCTTAGTTACTGTTAATCATACAGAATCCAAACTAACTGCCTTTCTTCTTAGCGTGTCGTCCAAGATGATTAAGAGATTAATAGCCATTGGAAGGGACGATGGCATATCAACCTTGATAGTAATACCCAAAGTTGATCGATCGAATTTCGGAGATGGGCATTCAAGTCTCTGACTACCCCGCCACAAAAAAGGGAGTGTGTAACACAAGTCGTGAAGCGTATGTTTTTTATGTATGATCGAGCAGTATCCGATGTTCTATTCACCCCGAAAGGAAAAGAAATATTTATACAGAAGCACAGAAAGCTTTCACGGTACAGTAGTTCGGTTCAAGGATGTTAAAGTCCCAAGTTCTGTGCCGTTACGGTGACCGCGCTCAAATGATGGGTAAGCTACTGGGTTCGATGCTCGTCTGGTAATTATGGGCTGTAATTATGTTGTGGTAGCTTTGAAATGGTCTTGTAATGTCATTATATGGGTATAAAGGGTAAGAGATCGATAAAGAAATAAAGTTAATAGTTAGTTAGGTATTTATTATGTCTTTGAATTGAGAAACAATTAATATTCTATATTAATTTTTATTTGTACTTTTATAGACTTAATTTGATTACCCATGATTACTGTATAATATTTATTAAATATATTTGTTGAATATTCTATATTAGTTGAATGTGTATGTGTGTATCAAAGAAGCGAAAGTGGTTTGTCAGGTTAGGAAATATGGGGGTCGGTGATCTCTGCCTACCTTCCTTTGGGGAGATAGGCGTGATGTGTATGTATGTATATCATATCATCACGGGTATACTCGTATTTCTAAAAAGCATTGCCTTAGAAACATAGTTACTACTTTATATTATGTTCTGTACGTGTTCATACAAATGAGATTTTCTCAGTAATTCCTTACCTCGATTCACATCCACTCATCACCACACTGTAATCACTTTACAACGACATCTGTGTTTTCAATTTAAAACCTTCCTTTTAATGCGATTAATGTAACGCGCAATCCGACATAGTAGCTTAAGAAAAGAGGTTGGTTCAACATCAAATACTTTTTGGACACGCTCCACTGATGATCGTTATGGTTGGTAAGAAATGCTAAGGTACTCCGTTCGATATCCGGTCGGGTTATTTTAAAATAAGACACAAAGTACTATAGAACTATTAAATAATACAGTATACTCGTGTAGCGTCGGTATTATTTGCGTGCTTTTATCTGTTCATAGGTGAATAGAATGTCGAAGACATATAATTCCTATTCATATAGATAGTTTATGCATATAATACTAATGTTATTCTTTGTATTCCCATTTCTAATATTGCGGAATAAGTATAGGACCCAATTTTATTGAAGCGAAAGTGGTTTGTCAAGATCCATAATAATGGGCTTCCTTGATCACTGTTTACCCCACTGACGGGAGACTGGATGAATAGGGATCCCTTATCTCTGTCTACCACTGACGGGTAACGAGTGTGATGTGTATGTATATTAAACACACACCTACTTTCCATAGTCAACGACGAACTCAACCATTATTCCTCGTCGCTCCGTAATAGTCATTGACTATTTCCTATCTCGAGTAATAGGCAGGTTTCCTCACGATGTTTTGCTCTACAATCCAGTAAAGCACTAATCCAGATCACTTCCTACATCCTAGTGCCTCCAAATTGCCAGTTGAATCGGGAATCGAACCCATACCTCACGAGTTGTGAGCATTAATAACAGTTCGGGAGCTCCTAGATTTAAGTGCTCCCATTAATCTTCGATTATCTATGGTGCACTTCCTAGGGTTAAAGGCCTGTTAATGTACTAGAAAGTTAGTACTTAAGTTTAGAGTTTTGAGGGAGAGTTTTTGTTTTTGAAATATAGGTGGCGTAAGTAGTCTCCTTAAAACTATCCTTGATAGGGATTAACAATACATTTTATACTACTACATTACTCTAGGTTAATGACTCTGTACAATAATTGTAAATTAAGGTATTTATGGCTACTTAGAACCCACGTATCACTCACATCATATAGACAGCAGGAACATAAAAGCTGGAGTTCCATTTTACTGCGTACAGGTGTCGACTATTAATCATTCCAATGCAGAAATCATCATGAAAAGGATTCATTACCTACTAAATTACTGTAAAAGTGATATATTTCTCAATTAACGATAGTGCTAAATAACTAGACTTTAAAGGTTTACGCGGTATTGAATCCATATTTTAAGTATAGTAACTTACAGTATGGAATGTTTCGTCTATTTAGAAAGCTCTAATTACCTGCAACAAAACAAAATATCATTAGTTATCAATCATTCATCAACAACAATTTAAAAATAACATAGATTCATAATCTCCAAGGTTCCGTCCAACCCAAAAGCGAATGAAAGACACATGAATTTGTATGTATTTAATATGTTGTCATACAAGTGTGAATTTAGGACAATATCCGTTACTAGACTTCACACTAATATGTCTACGATGTATCAAATGTCACAACATTTCAATGTTACAAAAGATTGAGTTACGAGCGAAATAAGTACTTAGTTTATTTGTTAGATACTATGAATGTATTCTTCAGGTACCTCGTAAGTGTTGAAAAGACAGTGTTCTATAGCAAAGCAGGCGTGAAGTTTGTTAAGTAGGTAATCTATTGAGCGTAAATAGAATTGTTGATTTACTGATGGTGACATTAAAAGAACCTAAAACCACCGTGTTCCTTCATATACATGGAAACTTATAAATGTGGTATGTTGCGATATATTATATACAAACTGTAAAAGCGAAGTTAGAAGTCATAACCACCGAGTGTGTATGAATGTAATTGCAGCAAAAGTGCATTGCCAGGATCGATATAAAAATAGGTATCCAGGATCTCTGCCTACCCTTTCTAGGTTGACAGGCATGAAGTGTATGTACGTCCAATATGGCCCTATATCTCTCCCTTTCCCAGCAAAAAGGCTTGTTATATTACAAGTGTAACTCATACATTGTACCTCCCACTTTTTCTCTCTACCAGTACTGCCTAAGCACTTATGTGCTAATAAATTAAAGATCCCGCAGCCTCCCGCGGCGCAAACGGCAATCCCTTACCACTCTTGACACATGTCATGTCAGATTGTCATCTGTCATTGTGACAGCTGGGATCTATGGCCGCCAATCGACGCGGATTTGCAAGTGAAATGAAGTGGGCATGACCCGTCTTGGGAATGATGATTAATTGATTAAATGCAAGTGGGCGATAAGATAAGAAGGACCTGTTTTACTTATGTAGCGTTTTGTGAGGTATGTAGTATGAAGAACAGACGAGCATGTATGAGGAGGTGAAAAGAGATTTGTCAGGATCGTTCTAGGTGGCGATCGATAGTCCCTGCCTATCCCGTTGGGGACGTATAGGCGTAAATATATGTAGGTAGCAGACATTACTTAAGGATTAGCTATTAGTTGTTGTATACATACGAAGAGGTTATATTCTCGCTTCTTCTATTCCTCACGGTGCCATTGTGTAGAAAATTCCTCAAAAATGAAATATCTCATCCTTTAAATTAAGATTCTGATACTATTTACTTCTAATCCATTAGTTGCCTAATCATTAGACTTTTCGAAGACAAACTTCTGGCTGATCGTAAGCAAGCAATTTTTTTTTTATTTTCTTTGTATATTTCACATACATAGTAAGGTACTATTTCTATGTATACACCCCTTCAATTATAAGCGTAAAGCGATAAATATAGCAACCGCAGCTATAAAATTAATCGAGCGGTTAATTCAAGTCTCTTCCCTGATTTATCGTCTCCACTACTTAGCTATTAATCTCACAGTGCAAATTGAATTTAATGGCGGCAAATCCAGTCGCTTATTCACTACTGATTTCCTGGTACTTTAAATAATATGCGTGTAATGGTGATTATATTAAAAGTTGATTGAGATCGATCGCTCTTGTCAGTACTGTAAACCAAGAGAACAACAAATCAAATAAATATCTCTGTATGATGGGTAATGTATTCAGTTTTATCATTGTTAGGCTATTTAGAGTATTATAAATATGCGTGTCCAGCTATTTACAAAAGATTGAAGAGATAAATTCAAGAGTCTGATTCAATAGTCAGAAATATGAAGTACATATTCAATTTTTTACAACGGATAACAAGCATTTCTCATTGTGACATATCAGAGTCGAGACACTTCAATTTTTGCAGGAAAACTCTTCAAAGAAACCCTTGCAGGCACACTCGTCCGCTTTCGTCTGATCAATCTGATCATCGAATACCGCCGCGCCCATCCTCATCTTGTGAATCTGGTCCTGCAGGTTCCTAATCCTCAGCTGCGCCTGTTCGAAGTTCTCGTGAATCCTGCTCATTTGGCAATTCATCCTCGACTGCATTTCTTCTCTTTCCTTAGCTGCGTGGCTCACACTCGCTCTGCACACAGTCAATTGCCTCTCAAGTTCTGCTATAGTGGTCTGTAGACATGTCTTAACTGTGACAGTCCTTTCGTTCGCCCTCGCTATCTCTCTGGCCGCATCTTCCTTCACCCTGTCCATTTCTCCACCCAGAACCGCGCATTCGTGCATCTTCTCAGTGAGTCTCTTCTCACTCATCAGCACCGTTTCTTCCATGCGGAGGACGCTGTTTTTGAGGCGTTCTATTTCCTTTTTCTGCAGTGTACACGTTTCTGCCAGTTGTTGGATCTTGGATTGCAAGATGGCGATCTGTTTGTCATCGTTGACGTTCGTCGTCTTATCTTTCGAGGTATCGCCCTTCAACGCATGCACCATGGTGTGAATCTTCTCTCTCGCGACATGTAGTTCCCTAGCTAGTTGTTCAGCGTTATGTTCGGCCAGCGCTTGAGATTGCTGCGCGTCTTTGAGCCTTGCTTGGGTGCCTTTCAACAGATCCGGCAACGGAGCAAGTTCCTGCAGCTTTTCTTGGAATTTCAGTTTGACCTTCTGTATTTCCAGGTTTATCTGCTCACTGATTCTCTCGTTGTCCATGTCCAACATGTCCATTTGCCGCTTCTGTTCCTCCACAAGCTGCTGCGCTTGCAAGTACTTCACTCGGTATTCCTGTAGCTGGTCGTTTTGCTCTTTCATGAGCATCCTGAACTCTTCGATCTCGTCCTTCGCTTCTTTGTAGCATTGCTTCAGGGCTTTGTAGCTAATATCCTGTTCCATCGCCTGTTCTTTAGACCCTAGTAAGCTATTAGTCTGGTGGGTTAACGTCTCAAATTTGATCTCTAGTTTGCGTAGAGAATTCTGTGTTTCCCGGTGCAGACACCTTTCTCTTTCTATTTCTTCTTTCTTCTTCAGGAGTTCTGCTCGCAGCATGGCACATTCTGTGATCTTCTCCTTGAAGCTCGTCTCGGTTTGTTTGAGCTGTATCTTTAACTTGTTTACGTCTCTCTCGGTGGGTGTTAAGGGCATGCCGGGGTTACAGGGCGCCGGGCAAGGGGGGCACACGCCGCATGCCTTGAACTGGCCAACTGGATGCCCCCCCGATCTGGACGTGGGTCTATCACACTCGTCCATGATGACCCCTCTGTTTCTTTACTTCGTGGCAGGAGTTGTATTGTATGGGTTTGGCGAGAATGTTGACTAGGTACTTAGCTTATATATTTTCCATACCCTCATCTGGGCTCGATGCAGGCACTATGGAGTCATTTTATGTTATTGTATCAGCTTTTAGGGAATAGTAACAGATTATGGGAAACCAAAATATTTCTCTATATTTTTCATGCTTGTGCGTTATTGCTCTACGGATCATACAAGAGTAAGTAACTCGTACTGTAATGTTGTCTTTGATTTTTTGGTAAGCTTTTTATAGTACAATAATAATTCACTGTTTTGCAATTTACTCGGTTAGTATAGGAAATTATAACTTTATGTATAAATACTGTATATTATAGACAAATTACAAACTCCGACCACATCATTCCTTATAATTTTTATATTTATGTAGCCACCTTATATCTTTTAACTTTATGAATGAATGAAACCCTAACTTAGGACTTTCGTATTACTGGTACAAATTACTCCAGACCCTTTCACCGTAAGGAAGTCTTGTGAAGACATCATAATTTCGAACTTATCTCTCGTCTAGTCCACCTAACCTACCTAGGCTAGACCCAGGAAGTGGCGAGGATGGATCGCTGGTGGCAGGTGCCATAACTCATCGCTGGCCGTGAATTGAATACAACTGAATGGGCTGCCTTGTATTTACTGCTTCGTGTTTGACGCATAAAATCACGCTGGGACTCTAAGGTGGAAAAGTGGCTGAATGTGAAATAAGAATAAATGAAAAAAAGGGATTTGGTAGAAATCACAATATATTAAATAAATCATTATCCTTATATGATCTTTATTGTGCAATTGTACGAATACATGGGTAGTATTTGAATGTATTGAGGTGTTGTCGTTTTGATGTTTCTGTTTGTTCTTTATTCAAGTACCAGTAATTTGCTTATTTGTACTACTCTATATATATATACTACTCTCGTAATCCCACGATAGCTGGGGTGTAAACAGATTGAATCTAGCACATAGTTTTTTTTTATACCCACACGTTATAAAATCAACTTAGGATTTTGTTAAGAGTCTAGCCATTTTCCCATCCCGTTTTACTTGTAAATGAATAAAAATCGCAAATCTCTCAAAAATATTATGTAAAACTAAAACTCATTATATTAGAAATTCGAAACACTTTTGCCACCACCAGTACTTGTCTAGCGTACTGGATTCAAAGCCTTTCAAATAGAATCATCGAATCCATCATGTTTTTGTACCAGCACGGAATAGTCATTTCGCACAAGGCTTTTATAGCTAGCACTTGAAGTCTATTGGGGGTGATTAGAGACACAAAAGCGTAGCACATAAAATTATAGTACAGTCATTGAGAAAATTAAGCTGTAATAATTATAAGTACATTTCTTTTTTAGCATTATGATTGCATAGAACATGATAGTTAGGACTTCAAAACGTATTCAATTGCGTTTTGTCCGGGCTCCGGCGATTATTAAGTTTTCTAAGGGTAAGAAAAATAAGAAAAAAAAGAAAAGAAAAGAAAAATAGTTTATTCACTGCATACATTAAAACACAATACAAACATTACAACAATAAAATGGTTACCTTGATGCAGTGAAAAGGTGCTGCCTCAGTATACGATGCAGCTAAGCTGCATCACTGGTCCTCCGGCAGCACCCGATTCGGAATCTGTCACAAGCTATAAATAATAATCATACACAAAATAATATTCTTATAATAAAACATCATAGCAATAACAGATATAATATAACTTGTACATAAAATTGATAATCTATAATTCATAAACATAATATAACTGAGATCATCGCTTATAGGCATACATAGACACTCGCATACATATTACACATACAGGGTGGCGCATTCAAAACGGTCAGTATGGGAAAGTCTAAAAGATACGAAGATTTGTTCTTAGGAACCATGTCACCGATTTTGATAAAAATAAAAACTGCATTCATACTTTCTTTGAAAAAATAATTGTTTCCGGTACGGGAATCGAACCCGGTTGCTTCGAAAAAATAAACTTGCCTTTTTCACTTTTTCTTTTTAAATATCGATTGTGTAGGTCTTAAGCTGTAAATGTCTGTATGAAACATGATGCCCAAAATGAATAAAATGCATTGTTTTGGCATACTTTAGTTTACAATAATAGGTGTTCTAAGTGACCATCGTTATTGTCATGTGTGATCTTACTATTGAATTTTGTATTTTCTTGTGGTGAACTTGAGTTAAAATTGACTCTACTGCTACTTTTAGGTCTTCAACGGTGTCAAAGCTTGTTTTGTAAAATTCATTCTTAACATAACCCCACAAAAAAAAATCTAATATGGTTTAACACGTCAGCTTAAGTGAACTTTTTAATAGATTGTTAATGTTTGATTACTGTAGTTAACAAAAAAAGAAAAAGGATTAATGCAATGCTAATGTCTCATGGTATGGTGTATTTAACAAGTAGAGAAGTACAAAACTACAAACAGCCATAGAGACAATTTTACATGACTGAACTTGTTGAATATTGTAACGGTGTATGTATGAATGATATGATGAAAAATGATAAACTAAAGTATGCCAATACAATGCATTTTATTCATTTTCGACACAATGTTTCATAGAGAAATTTACAGCTTAAGACCTACACAATCGATATTTAAAAAGAAAAAGTGAAAAAGGCAAGTTTATTTTTTCGAAGCAACCGGGTTCGATTCCCGTACTGGATACAGTTGTTTTTTCAAAGAAAGTATGAATGCAGTTTTTATTTTTATCAAAATCGGTGACATGGTTCCTAAGAACAAATCTTCGTATCTCTTATAGTTTCAGACTTTCCCATACTGACCGTTTTGAATGCGCCACCCTGTATATATTATATTTAATATAGTTAGGGACAATAAGAACAAATACGTCATATAAACAGATACGTACATATTAATTCAAACAAGTTTACATATAATATATATATATACACGCATATACATATACACACATATAACATATACATACACACAATGATATATATATATGGTATTTGCACCGACAAGGTAAGACATTGGTAGGATTTAGGGTAAGGATTTCTGTTGCTCCAACAGATAAGACTTAAACCTACGGCAGAAGACTCCCCTAGAAGCAACATCGCGGATAGGTGGCGGTATATCATTCCAGCACTTGGACGCAGCGAACTTGAAACACCCCCGAAACGCTGCTGAATGGTGCACTGGCAAAGCAGCCCTAACCTTAAAATGACGTGGGTTCGACGACCACTTGAATTTGCGGTACAAGTAAGAAGGGCTCTCCGACCGAATGACACCAAACAACAACGCCGCGAAGTGCAGTCGCCTACGTGACTGCATGTTCAGCAAGTTCGCGTCGTTCAAGTACGGAGTGATACGGGATCGTCGAGGTACATTAAAACAAAAACGGGTGCATGCGTTTTGTACCCGCTGTATCAGCTTCCTAGTTCGACCAAGTATACAGCTACTATAAACAACATCACAGTAGTTAAGCCTCGACAGTATCAACGTTTCACTCAGACAGACACGCAAGTCTACGCTGAGATATTCGCGGATACTGTAGAGCACCCTTAAGCGGTAGAAGCAGTTCCCAACCATACTGAGGACGTGCTTCTCAAAACGAAGTTCCCCGTCCATCAGCAAGCCCAGGTTCCTAACCTCCTCCACCGCCCCTATCTCGTTGCCCCTGATAACTATATCATTGGTGGACAGGACATCCATCGTACTTCGAATTTGCGACCAACTTCCAAGAACTAAAACCTTAGATTTGGAAGGGTTAAGCGTAAGACAATTTCTATCAGACCAAGACGCAATTCGTTCGAGCTCAGAATTAATGCTCCGTATGCACTCCGACATACCCGAAGGCTTGGCAGATGCATACAGTTGCAAATCATCAGCGTAGAGATGATATCGACTGCTTTCGATACTGCTAACAACATCCGCGCTATACAGTATAAAAAGCAGAGGACCCAAGATAGAACCCTGCGGCACTCCCCTCGTCAACACACGAGGTGAAGACCACCGAGCTCCACCGTCCATCCCCCGCAACCCAACGACTTGCGTTCGGTGAGATAAATAACTATCGAACCACTTCACAGCACCGGTAGAAAATCCATAATACGTCATCTTGGATAATAGCAAGGGTATGCTCAGACTATCGAAAGCTCTAGAAAAATCTAGTAATACCATTAGGGTGCTCATGCCATCGCCCTGGGCCTGCAGAACGTCGTCGACCACATTCGCCAAGGCGGTCGCAGTAGAGCGGCCCCTCCGGAATCCCGATTGATATTCGGGCAAAATACCGTTTTCTTCTAGATATTTCGTAAGCTGATCACTCACAACCCTCTCCACTATCTTTAACACACATGGAAGGATACTTATAGGACGAAGGTGGGATATATCAGTCGGGTTAGGTATTTTCGGCAACGGCAGGACCCTGGCAGCTTTCCAACTGGTCGGAAAGATACCAGTGCTGAGGCTCCTGTTCACAATCGCTGTCAATACGTCAATAGTCACTGGTAATGTCAATAATAGCATGTCAATGTCAATGTCGTCAACACCCTTGGCCCTCGTCTTAATCGCCGAGACAATCCTTGTCACCGTTTCAGCAGAAACCGGCTTCAGCGAGAAAGACGAGGAACCAAACCGGTGAAATTCATAATATGTCAAGTCACTAATAGCTACATCTGCATTTCCAGGTATGTTCAGGAAATGCTTGTTGATGTCGTCAGGATCGTCAAAAAATTGTGGCAAGTCAGTCCGGTCATTGTCTGTTAGAATTATATTTTTTAAGTGTTTCCACATTGTCTTTGAATTAGTCATGTCATTAATTGTTTTGTCAAAATATGCCTGTTTTTCAGAGCGTAGAGCCTGAACGACAAGTCGTTTCAGGTCCCTATAGTACTGCTTATGTGCCTCAATTCCAGTACGCTTAAAACGCTTGTAAGCATTGTCGCGTAGCCGCATCATAAGCAGCACAGTGCTCGTCAACCAAGGCTTAGGAGCATCCTTCACCAAAATACTCCTAACGGGGGCATGTTTGTCAAATAATCTTGTTATATTTTCAGTCAAAAGAGTTACTAAGTCATCAACGTTGTGTAATAGTACTCCAGTCTATTTCGGTCAGGTCAGTGTTGAATTTGTCCAAGTCAATGTCCTTTAGCGGTCGGTATATAATGTGCCTTGGCACTGGTTTATTCCGCTTCAAGTCAAGCTCAGCCAGAACAAAGGCATGCCTGCCTAAGTCAGGGCTGTGCTGAACGTCCACAGACCGAACCAGTGCGTCAGTGATTATTAGGTCAATTGTGCTTTCTGAATGGTTAGTAAAGTGCGTCGGTTTCTGAACATGCTGAGTTAGTTTTAGAGTAGTCATAAAGTCAGTCAATGATTTGTGATTTCTGTCATGTATGTCATGAATATTAATATTCATATCACCTACTAAAAGAAGTTTGTCATAATTATTAAAAGATGTCACGGAATTAGTCAATGCATCAAAAAATTCGTCAGCGTCATGCCAAGGCGGCCGGTAAGCCGTCCCAATCACGAGCCGGGTGCCACCAACTACGACGCGGAACCACATTTGTTCCACCGTGGGTGACACAGGGTGGGAAACCAGGCACGCGCGCAAGCCACGCCGCAGGTAGAACCCAACGCCACCCCCGCGGGCACGCACGGAGCGCGGTCGCGGCACATGGCGCAGGCGATACCCGGGAATGGAGGGCGCGCGCCCCTCGTCACCCCCCCGCAGCCACGTCTCGTTGATGGCCACCAACTCGCAGTCTGCACGAAGAACCACCGCCTCCAGCTCGTCATGGCCGGTCCCCAGCGAGCCCGCATTAAACAACCCAATCTTGAATCGCTTAATACGAGTCATGGAAACCGTGGAAGGAAATGTCTGCATATACCAACGATTTATAGATACTTAAACATAATATCACTACTTACATTACACAAATATATACATTGAAAACATATTTCATACATATACATATGAATATAATAATTGATATATATGACAATAAATATACTAAAGACATAAGCAGCGACACAGAGACCAAACCGCACCGAATCAAAAGCATCCATTACTAAACAATTTACATATAAAACAATAATTACAAAGGACTTCACAAACATAATATATACAAAAATATTATTCAAACGGGAAGAGGGCCAAAAACCCTCTCCACGTCTTCCTCTTCCCGGATGCGATGAACCGGGGCTCCGTCCGCCTTGCGCGCCAGCACTCGTCCGTCACGGGTCCAGACGAAGCGCCAGCCGCACGTCTTGGCCCGCTCGCGCGCCTGCCCGAACAGCTGCCGGTTGAGGCGGGTGAGGCGCTCGTTCAGGTAGAACTTGCGTGGCTCACCCGGTAGACCCATGTCCGCGGTGGTCGCTCCACGGCGCACGCGGGCCGCGCGGCTCAGCTCGTCGCGGGTCGAGCGCCGCGCAAGCCGGACTACTATGGGGCGCGGTCGACGATCAGGTCCACCAGCAGCCCCAGCGGCATCGCGCAGCGGCCCCATCCACACGGCGCTGACCACGTCCCGCTCGTCCAGCGCCACGCCCATGATTAATCATTAATCACAAAATCATGATTAATCATTCTGTGGTTGTCCACTGCTGAGCGGAGACGTCAGGTTCCTAAGGATAACTTGAGGCAAAAGTCGTTAATATCCGTAAATTTCTTAAACCTTTATAGGAATTGTGTTTATATGACACAAGATCACTCTACTTAGACTTAAGTAGAGTGGTCTGTCCTCTATTGAACTGAAATCATAGATCTTCGTTTGAACAAACTATGTTAAAGGAAATCATAATGAGGAATTAAACCTATTCTTGCTTGGAGCCTGTCATATTTGATAATGTTTATACAGTTATCAGGTGTGTTCGAGGTAGCCAGAACTACTACCTTTGCAATTGTGGAGATAGAGAAGTACCTATGACTATCTCGCAAGGATTAAAAGCCTTTATATATTATAAAACCTTCTGATATTATTCGCCGTACATATGCATTCATGTCCCTTACTTCTTTTTGGGATGGAAAGAACTGCAGACACGACAATCTTCTAGGTCACTTTTTATCAAAATTATTCGTTGTCTATCTAAAAAATCTGACATTTCTATAGCCCACATAGCTCATGCATTTTCCAAAGGCTAGTAATTACAGCAACTCTTCAGTCGCCTTCTAGCCAATTACGGCACACATTGTGACTCGCTCACACTATACTTACGTTACATAGCCTAAAGGTAACTCGTATAATAGACACATATTATTAAACTAGATAACGTACTGGGGTAGACACAGTCTGAAGGTTAATTATATGTTAGGGAAACGGTTGTTGTAAACTACAGACGCATCACATTCCGAGAAGTTCTGTCTGTCCCTCTGGATATTCAAGTTCATATTTATATTGGAAAGGTACATATAACCATCAAGACCATATTACCTAAAAGGATGGATTGAATTGAAAAACCTTTTACATTTTCAACATAACAAAATATTTTAGGGTTGGTTTGCGATCCGTCGTCGATTGTCCGGAATATTAAAGGTCAATTTTAATGTACTAGTAACTAAGGATATAGCAATATATTTATCTAAAGGCTACCACTAATACAATATTAAAACTATTACATTTAATCTAAATAAAACCGCGACTTACACCTAAATGGTATGAAAAAACGTTACAATAAGCTTTAACTACAAAACATAAGGCATTTAGCTTAAGCAACTTGTTATACAGAAACAATGGTTACAGCCTATTATGCGATGCCCAACCGGATACCGAACCTAACACCTTATTAGAAGAGGAATGTCGTAATTGATACCCAAGACAAGTTAATTTTGTCCTTAACTAGTAAATGTGGAAAGGAACTGAAAATGGTTCACATGTATTAGCAGCCATAGTGGTATCTATATAAAAATGTACTAGAATTAAATAAAATGTAACGAAAGTAAGTGGCAATGTTGTGTCGATATTATAATGTCTATCGAATACAAAATCATAGACGCATTTGGTAATTTACGAGAACGAATATATAAGAATGAATTTTATACATTGTAATATCTATCGCTATAGTTTTTAGCCACTTGGCTTGAGGCCCAAGGTTTTCAGAGTTATAAAACACTATGAGGATAACAATCTAATTCACTCCCTGCCGATACAAACCTCAAAAAAATTACAAGACACCGAAGTTTATCTTCCCTGCACACATAGACGTAAAAAAATTGTAAGACACAGAACTATTACCTTGTAGTGAAAGGGTACTGTCAAAAGGAAATAACAATTTAAATAAGTGCTATGGATTGTGATTTATATTTTCTGCTTTTCATACAGGCTCATGTTATGTTGTGAACGACAGAGACGCCTAGGTTAGTTTTAGTATTATTTAGTTAATTACGATCCTACGAAATTGAATTTAGAACTTCATTTTTGAATGTTATAGATATTGTAATTCCAAAAATCATTCAAACTCACCCTAGTTAGAGCTTAACATCTTAGTCGCTTCTTACAACACTTTAAAGATCTAACTAAAGCCATTAAAAGACTTTACAGACTATTCAGTCTTAAATATTCCACGCTCTTTTAACCATGTGATTAAGTACAATAGAAAAATATAATTTATGACTTGCCGCATAAATCTTATGAACTACTTCTAATACGAGACCATATACTATTATTTAGTAATGTTATTAGGTACCGTTCAAGGTTGGGACGATAATAGAATGCTAACTAGCTGCCATTCTTTCGCATAATATGTGTTATATGGCGACTAAGAGATTAAGCAGTAAATGAAATAGAATAGCACCCTGTTACTGATATTTTATAATGCCACTACAACTCCAATAATTGTGCTTATAGTCCCCGAGGATTTAATGTCTCAGAGTTACTGTCCATCCCAAAAAGAATGAGCGTCGTGATTATGTGTACGTGTATATATAAATATTCTACGGTCATATAGCCGTGTAATTAGGTAGGTACATGGGAAATATAATTGTTAATATATTTGTTGTTTTCCGAGTATTACTTGATAATTCGTACGTATTATTTTTAATTTGAGACCATGGTTTTTTGTGATGTAATTATATGGAATAATATTTTTTTTGGATAATTGAACTCAATTTGATTATTATTACGTATGAATTACATCATATATACTATTATCATAGTTAATTAGAGTATGGAAAACATTCGTTTTTTACGAACATCTCAGATGTACATAGAATAATAACTAACTACCTATTTTCTGTTTGTAGAATATAGGTCTACAAGTAAATGGGATGATTATGTGATGGGCTAGCAACCTGTCACTTTGAGCAACCTGAACGCCTTCATATTTTCGGTAAATGTATAGACAGAGACTAACAATCGCCAACTGGAACGATCCTGACAAACCTTGTTTGGTTGACTCACACCCATTAACCTTCTCATACATGGTCTTCTGTTCTTCACACTACGAACACCCGCCTTGAGAAGAATGTTTTACATTCGATCTGTATAAGTTCTACACTAAATGTGTATCTACGAGAATCTGTCCATCCCGAATAATATACAAAGATATAAGTATATTAGTAAGGCTGGCACTTACCTCGGCCAACGCATTAGTTTGGCCATTCAGAGAGGTAATGTTGCCAGTTTGTTGGGGACCATGCCTTTTTCCGACAGCGAGGAGCTAAAGGAGATATATTTCCTTTAAAGTTTTTTTTTAAAATAATAGTTTTACTTTGAATTGAATAAAAAAATAACTATACATATGAAATTATTTATAATCTACTACCCAATGTAGTTATAATCATGTCTAGTATATTTTCCTCAATAATTAATTATCTCTATAACTAATTGCCACAAAAGAAACCAACATATACTATATATGGTCACGTGTCAAATGTTGACAGGTAGGTTCTTAAGTTCAAGAGTACTTTGAACATACTTGTGCGATGGACTAACGGTCCCTTTCGGGATGGTCATGACACCGCTCATCAATCATCATCATGGAAGGTGGTCTAGACTAGTGTGTAAATAGACTAGATATAAAATACCTTACATAATATTAATTTATGTTAATGTATGTTTTATATGAAAATTTACACGTAAACCTCTGACTATCCCGCGAGAAAAAAACCTGAAATATTATGTATGATACATACATATATTCACGCCTCTAAGATGATTCTATGAGATGTTTGTTTATCAAATATGTTATATACTTAACAAAGATTGCTTCAGAATTATCTATACATATGTGGAAATGTATGCATGGCAAAGAAGGATAAGTGGTTAGCCATATATACTGAATAAAGATTACATTATAAGTATCTATACATAATATGAAAATGTATGAATGTCAATGAAGGAAAAGTGGTTAGTCAGGACTGCGTAAAATGTTGATCCCTGATATCTGCCTATCCCTCTGAATAGCGTGAGGTTTATGCATGTATGTAATAACTATCTAGCTGTATAAAGGCAATAGTCTAAAAGATTCATATACTATCCAATCATTGATTCTCACAGTACAAATTTTAATATCTTAGAGCATAACCAATTGGACTCTGCCCATCCCATTTCGGTAAACAACCGTTATGCTATTGTTGGAGGTATTACTGCCTAATGGATTATTAATGTGTGAAATAATTCACTTGAAATTAAGTTACGGTTTAAAATAATTACCTATTCGTCGTAACGTGTAACGAATTTTAAAGTAACATAAATCAATTTCTATTTTCCTCTATAAGTAGCTACTTTCATTATTCTACCCATTAGATATATGATGGACAAAGACAAACGCGTTCACGACCATTAACCCTTGCGGGGTAGTCAGAGGTTTAGGTTTCCATCTACGCAATTGCGAAGGTAGTAATCCTATGGCCACCTCGAACCCACGTGTTGACCAGATAGTCAGTACTCAATGTAACAGGTGGTTAGTACTGTACTAGCATAGGAATTAAATATAATGCCTATTTAGCTATTTACCTTGCTTCTTGGCTTGCCTTAGGACAAGACTTAACGTTTTAGTTTCATTTCAAGGACAGGAAGATCACAAATATTCCATCTTTACAAATTTACAAGTTTCTCTAAAGGCAATCGAAGATCTGCAAAATTTGTTACTGTTAATTATTAATAATAATTATCCTTTGAGATTCCATATTACAATAAATGATACAATAATAAATTTAAATAAAAAAGTTAGTTAACACTTTCGTCGCCATGGTCCAAAAAAGTATATGTGGTGCCTGTCATTTTGACACACCATATATATATATAAATATATAGATAATTAGCAAATACAATTACTCGTAAATGTCAAACAACAAAAGCGTGCCGTGGAGATCCCAAATGGCGTCCAGCTCGGTAGGAATCTACAGAACAATTATTACGATATATAATAAATAAATCATATTTTATTCTTATACCCGTCCCGTGCCAGTCTGGGATATAAAAAGAATGCTAACTAGTCGCTCTTCTCGGCATGTTAAAGGCGATTGAAGGATTAAGAATATATGGAATCTATTCAACGATGGGCTAGTACCAAAATGGTCCATAATTATAACATTTAAACCCCAATATTCATGCTAAAGAATGACCGAGGATACTTAAGGAGCTTCTACCCACCCCGAATACGATAAAAAGACGTCACTATACATATATGCCGACCGTCTAATTTCATCATACATACCTGGGGGCCCCCCAGACCCTAATTATATGCCATCATCATTTCGGACCAATTTCCTCTTTCGGTTACTGGTTTTGAGGGTTCCAAACCGGTTTCAAGCATGCTACTAAGAATAAGATACATGTGAGTCCTGTTATCACTTGGGATGGACAGGACATCGGAGTTAGGATATATTCTCGGTAGACTTTTGTATAAGCCGGGCTTATGAAGGTATTAATTGAATTATTGGTGATTGTTTGCTACTTAATATTTGTATATTTTCTTTCATCTTATTATTACTAATCTTTAAGTCGTCTTCGACTACGACTAGCAGCTTGTTTACTAATTAAATAATTATACTACTCGTATATACTAAACTAGTATACTAATTATCTTCATAATTTGCTAGTGCAGGAAAAACGCTAAATACTCATAAATGCTTGCTAAATAATATATCTCCTTTTAATATTGCAAACACAATACATAACCATAATATTCTTTCATTACGACAGACAGCTACTTACATTCTACTCAAATCCCTGATTAACTGAATACAATCTCACTACTCTACTCCTATTACTACACTGTATGACTCCACAAACAACTTTTTCTCTCATTTTCACTTGTTGACAGTTTCACAGAACGGGTTTGTCAGCCCTTCATTTCCCTAATCATACAACTTTTATACCAGCTGTTAAGGCGCTTTTGCCTGTTAGAAGTATTTATAACTGACGAGTGTGTATGTGGAAGTGTAAATGTGTTTGTTTGTTGAGTAGTTATGCCTGGATTGGGCAATATGGAGATGTACTAGTCTCTACATATGGTATAAATAACAAACATACACTTAAATCACGCGCGAATCCCTGTAGAGAGGGCTAGGCAGATATCACGGATCCCCATCTGTCCCGATCCTGAGAAACCACTTTCGTTTCATCGACTCTCATACACACTCGGTGGTTATAGGTACTCTTAACATCACCATTTTTCAATATGGGGTCTATCTTACTGTCATATGTCTTATTAGGACGGCCACTACGAGTCGCTCTATAAATAACTTGTAAATTACTTATTTACTATTAGAGATTTTGAAGTAAGAATTTTCGTAAAAAAGCTACGATTCTTGGACAAATTGACGAAAAAGCCATTTTGTAGCAGAAGTTGGCTATTGATGGATCATTTGTATATCAATATGTATGTACAATAATAGGCTATTTCACAATATTGCGAAGATGGATTTCTGTAACAATGCGTGCGTGATAAAATATAAAATGACCCCTAACAAAAACTGTATGTACAGAGGAACGAGCCCTTAAGAACGCATTTCAAGTTATGCTTATTAGAAACTTAATCATCAATGCTTCACAATCACAGTGCGGTGAGGGAAAACGTCGTGAGATAACCTACCTTTGCCTCTAGATAGGTAATAGGCCATACACCTATATCTATACATCGATGCACTATTTAACTAGTGCTAGGGTGACAATTGAGGTCTTATTATTATTGCCTCAAGTATATACGTATATGCCATAATATTAGTTAATCAAGCATATAGTATTAGAAAATGGCAAAGAAGGATCGATTAAATTAAGGATTCCTGATCTCTGTCTACCCTTCCAAAGGAAAAAGAAAGGTAATAAGGGTTGTAACATTAATATTAGCATATATATACCAAGCTATATTCCAATAACAACCACCATCACACCTATTACTGAGGGAACCATAATATGCCTACGAATAAAGCGATAACAGTTAAAAATAACACTCGGTAATAACAATTAAAATAACAGCTTCAATTTTGAAACGTTTCGTGGTAGCCATTACGAGTTAAACAACTCTGCTACCCCCAGCGGCGCTGCAGGCGTGAGTTAATGTCCTCTGTTGAAATATGCGTCTGATTTTGGGTAATTACTATGTGCCAATCTTTCCGTCTTCCATTCCCTTTGTTATAGGTAGATAGCCAATCGCCCAATTAATTTGTTTTCGTATAGAGAACTTTATTTTTATCTAAAACGACGAAAAAGGATAGACAAAGGACAAACGCTTTCACGACCATTAACCCTTGCAGGTTGTCAGAGGTTCAGCTGTCTATATCCGCAATTGCGAAGGCAGTAATTCTATGGCTACCTCGAACCCACGTATTGACCAAATAGTTAGTACTCAATGTGACAGGTGGTCAGCCATGTCCCCATTTACAAGCACTAACTATTATCTGTTCTGGGAAGAGGTAGGTTTTCTCACGATGCTTTCCCTCACTTTATTTTTATCCTTTAAATCATGCTTTAGGTTACTTCTGCTGTCTTTCTATAAATATTTAATATTAAACATCTAAGTACGTTTATCAGTTTTTTATCATTTTCACTCTATGTATTTACTATGTGTGTATGTGTATGTATGTATAGTATATATTATGATATTTAGCTAGTGACAGACTTAGGTTTGGGTGCTGTCGGAGGATCAGTGATGCTGCTTAGCTGCATCAAATACTGAGACAGCACCTTTTCACGGCATCAAGTGCCTACTCCTTATATGTACGAGTATTGTTGTTGTATCAAAGTGTGTATAAATAGTGTTATGTTAAAATGTGTATGTATAGCATTGAATAAATGTTTTTCTTTCTTTCTTTCTTTCTTTAAGGTCTTTAATACTCTGTTCACCTTAAAAGGTATTAAAGTACGTGAACATATCAATAATTCTTATTAAGGGCTAGCGTTAAAAGTACCTATAACCGCAGGAAGTAAGTATGATCCCGTGATCTCTGCCTACCTCTCTGAAAGGAAACGTGCGTGATGTGTATGTATGTCCGCAGTTAAACTAGAAATTATAATTCCTTGGAAACAAAAGAGTAATCACCCATGATTTTTCATGCCTCATGCTCCAAAGGGTCTAATAATTGTCTAACCCTATCTAATAGTCTATGATGATACTATAATAGCCTTAAATTTCTCTCTTCCGTCAAATAGTTTTTTGGAAATAATGGAGAATGTAAGATGTACGTTATTTATAGTCTTGATTTATACGGTGAAGTAAAATATTGAGGGAAAACAAACACCTTTAAGAACTGTTCTAATAGTTCAGTTGGAGAAAACCTGCATTTTAGGAATAGGTATTATTAATTAGAATATTATAGGAATAGTATAGTATATACATAGATATATTTACGTCTCTACTTCTTTTCATAGTTTCACAATGAAACATAAAACTGAAACTATGAATAACGATGAAATATAATATTATCTTAAGTTGTATACGCACTTCGACTTACAAAACAATAATTTATATAATTATTTAAAAAGCTAACAACATGTTTGGAAGTGTTCGAAAGAATAAATATGTATATTATTAAAATGATGGTGAGAGAAAACATTATGAAGAAATGCAATGTTTCCTTCGATAACGCACTCGGTGACTTTGAAGAGTGATGGGAATATCTTTGAGATGGTTAATGAGATCATTGGTTATCCTGACAGATTTTTTCTTAAAGGATTACTATAAACTATCGGTTTGTATACGGACAATTATAACTAAAATAATACAACAATATAAACAAATCAAGCGCACAGCTCAATTATTTATCTACACTTAACCAATCTTTACAAGAAAATTCTAATGCGATAAAGTAAAAGTATCTACATAACACGGGTAACGCCCCAATAACTACCTAGTTACACAACACTAACATGCCTTTACTGTAAGAAGTGTATTTGTTACAATTCGTAACTTTTTGCTAGTAGTGTTGTGCAGGAGTTGTAGTATTATTAAGTGATTAAAGTTAGTTCCACTGTTACTTTAAAGTGAGGATTAATGTCTAAGTAATAAACTAAGTTAATTTTCGATGATCTTATGATTTATTTATTTAAATATTGCAAACTATGTTTATTAAGATTAAAAGAGCATTATGAGAAGGTTATTGCGTGTAAATGAAGCAAGATATTTGTCTGGAGCGTTTTTGGGGCAATGGTTAGTATCTGTATTTCTCGTTAGGGACGTAGACGTGTGAATTTAATGAATATATGCATGTAAGATTAATTAGAAATTTGGTTTATAACAATAATTGTGTTTACGAACCATTTACTAAACGATCTTATGAAGAAGTTGCAAGGCCTAGCTAACTTATAATACCATATCATGTCAAAACATAGATGATGAATTGCACATCTGTATAACAAATAAAAAGGTGCATAAAGTATTACATCCATGAAGTTACACCTGTACTCTTTTTGTAGCTAAATCTACAAACAAAGAAATTGCTAATCTTTTCTTGCAGGCGTTTAACTGCTACTTTGTTATGGTTGAATAATACTAATTGGCTAATAAGTATCGCTGTTCTGACAAATCTATATACATACATTAACCCGTACGTTAACGCAGAATTCGACAGCGTTGCACAGTGGCATCCTGGCTTTTGCAACAGAGGAAGTTTTGTGCGTTCAACCGCGAAACGGGCTTCAAGAACATATTTATTAATCGTTTAAGCATCCAACTGATTGGTTATGTACGGGTTGCTATTGTGCTCTAAATATTTGTGTGTGAAATTGGAAACGAGAAAATGTACAGGTAGGTGCATTCATCATATATATCGTGTCCTGTGTCAATGTACTCGTAAGACGTTAGTAGAATCCAAACTATTTATTATACTTTCTGGCATGTCGAGATGATGTAACAGGGACTGAAGATAAATGAGATTTTGTAGAATAGATTCACTTTTATTATCAATTATTCCATATTAATTTCATTCAAAACCATTCCTATTGAGTAATGCTAAAAGTTGACTAAAGAGACAATGTCTCCGAGAATTTGTTCATCCTAAAAAGGTCAATAAGAGTGAGTATAGTAATATATAAAGTGCTAGTAATGTTACACCAGTCGCAAGAGAAATCGACAACTTTATTATGTTTTAATAATTAAATCAGGAAGCGACATTCTATATTTAGGTGTCCAAGGTAACTAATCTATGTACTTGATTTTAACAACTGCCGTGACGTGTTAACATGAATGAAGTGAAAATGGTTTATCACGATTTACTTTTCCCCCTTAAGGAAACTAATATTATAAATGTGAAGAGAATCATACTAATATGTCAACGTAACATACTTTTTCCACTATCCCTTGCACGCTAGTCAAACATCCACTTGTCAATCTCCCCAATAGCGAAGTTAGTCATACAATATCCTCAAAGAACCGTAACCATAATGTACCATCATGAATGTAACGTAAATCTTTCATCTCTGAACCAGGTCCAAAACCCTCCTAACCCTGGTCTCACTGTGTCTCCTGGGACTCTCACAAGCAGACCTCCTCAGCAAAGCCACGAAGAGTAACAAGGACCATGATCTCCAGAATTCAGTGTTCGACTTCATCATCGTGGGTGGTGGAACAGCTGGTTGCGTGTTGGCGAACCGACTGTCTGCCAATTCTGAGTGGAAGGTATATTGGCCTCTAAATAGCCTTGGTGTGCCATATTTGTATGACATATTACATTTCATAACAATTGTACTGTAGATTAGGGTTAAGGTGAACCGGTGATGGGTTACCAAACTGTACTACTACTCAAAGTCTATAGGTTAAAACGAGAAACAGATTGTTGTCCTAACAAAAGTATTCTTCAAACTAAATAAAGTAATGAAAATTATCCTTTTCAATACGCCCAACAAGGATGTTTTGTGTCAACATTATAGACAGTAACTATTGACTACCTCGGAAGATAAATAAACACGATATCTCTCTTACCAGCGAAGATTGGTAATCAATGAAAGTTACCCTCAAAATACTAGTACGTAATAAAACTTTACATGACGTAGGTGGAGATCAAATTCGAATACTTATATCACATGCTATATCCTATCATTCCAGGTCTTACTCTTAGAGTCGGGAGACGAGGAGAACGTAGACTACGACATCCCAGGTGTACCGACCAGGGACTACCGCCCTATACTGTGGAACTACAGAACTGAGCGAACCAACTTCTCCTGCCTATCAAGACCTGGAGGCAGCTGCGAAGTGAGGACCGGGAAGGTGCTGGGAGGGTCTTCGGTCACCAACGACATGAAGTACACCCGAGGGTCGAAGGTGGATTATGACAGCTGGCATAACACTGGGAACCCAGGGTCTCTGGATTGGAAGTTCGGGAACCTGATCGAGTACTTCAAGACTTCTGAGGATAATGGTGAGATCTTTTTTTATGTTGATACTAAGTCTAGGATTGTTATATATCAATATGTTTATTACTATATGATGTAGCCTATAGATCGTCAAGATGTACATATAACATTTACTTTTTGTACACTTTTTTGGAGATGATATGAAATTGTGTCCATACGGACTATATTATTCACAGTTTTTCTAAATTACTTCCTGTCATTTTGTGTTTTTACTATTTGTTCACTGCTGTCATTATATTCTACGTAATTGTTGACACAGACACGCACACCTATGAGTATGACTTATCTTGAAATTTAAGTTAAAGTATAACATCTTAAACCACTATACTAAGTTATAACATTCCCTCTTCCAGGTGACTACGATGTCCTCATGAACTCTCAATTCCACTCCCGCGGTGGTGAACTGCATGTCCAGCGGTTTAAACACATCGATCGTTACATGGAGCTCTTCACCGCAGCGTTTGGAGAAATGGGCCTTAAGACCTTGGACATAAACACCAATGTCCCAGAAGCCGTGGTCAACAACCAATTCGCCGTAGCCAACAATACCAGACTCAGCTCCAACAACGCCTTTCTCAGACCAATAAGACATAGAAAGAATTTGATAGTTCTAACAGGTGCTACTGTTACTAAAATAGTCATTAACAAACAGGATAAAAATGTTGATGGTATTATATATGAAATAGAGAAAGGTGTTGAAAAGCCAGCTTATTCTAAAAGAGAGATCATATTGACAGCTGGTGCTATAAACAATGTGAGACTGCTCCATCTTTCTGGCATAGGACCTAAGGCAGATTTGAAGAGACGTAACATAACTGTGATCCTAGATCTACCTGTAGGTTTGAACTATCAGGACCAGATCACAACAGGAGGCCTAGCGTTTAGCCTGAACGACGTAGCACCAGTCAGTGAAAGCCAGCTGATCAGTGACTTCAAAAACTGGTTCCAGAATAAAAATGGTAACTTAGCATCCGTTGGTATTGGACAAATATCGGCTTTTGTACAGCTGTATGAAGGCAATCTTGCTCCTGACGTAGAATTCGTGTTAGACGGCAATTTTATTAGAAGCGATAAGTTCATGTTAACTAATATAACTGTGCCTGTAGCAGAAGAACATAGTTTACCTCTTCCTTACTACAACCTAGTCAATATATACCCAGTGCTACTCAAACCTAAGAGCAGAGGAAAAGTCAGTTTAAACAGGAGAAATGCAAAATACGGTAGACCAGTCATCCAAGCTAATATGCTTAAAGAAAACGATGATCTAGATGCCCTAGTGGATAGCATAGATATAGCCTTACAACTGTTAGAGACAAAGGAAATGAAGAAAGCTGATATTAAATTTGCTCCTCTAGATTTATTCCCATGTGATAGAATAAGGGGTAGGGATCAATGGAACTGCATCGTGAGACATTATACTAAAGCCATGGGTCGACCAGTTGGTACTTGTAGGATGGGAGAGAATAATGGGGAGTCGGTGGTGGATTATGAGCTGAGGGTCCATGGGATTGAAGGTCTGAGGATAGTGGATGCGTCGGTCATGCCTACGCATGTGAGAGGGGGTATCATGGCTCCCACTATCATGATTGCGGAGAAAGGGGCAAAGATGATCATTAAGGATTGGAAGGAGTCTAAGAATTTCTATGATAGGAGGAGGTGAAGATAAATGTTACAGTTTAGTCATGATTTATGTTTAATTATATTAAAGTTATAAAAATAAAACAAATATAAATTTTTTGTACTGTCTTCATTTTAAGTTTGGGCTTATGGTAAATAATGATATTATCATAATATTTTAACACTTATACCGCTACAAATATTTGGTAGCATATATTTAGAATCCTATAATTACTGAAACAGAGAAATATGTATATGTCCTAACTGTAATCTGTACTAAGCTATCCTTTCAAGGATTACTGGGGGTCCGTTATCACTTTAATATCCGGTGGACACCTAATAACTCATTGGTCCTTCGTAAAGTTCAGAGAAGTTTACGTCCCTTCCTGGTTTTGACCATAGGCCTTATCTTGTGCTCATAAATCACAACATCCCTATGCATAGATATATATATGTTCGAAATAGGCCTGTTTAGATGTGAAGGGGATACACCGAATAGATCATTCTAATAGACTTCTGACACATTTATAGTAATTATAGTTATAAGAGATTCGAATTTATACTCATGATTAATAACTAACAGGACTTATCACGTAAGTTTTTATATAATAAAGTTACCTTTATTATTAACCCGACGTTTCTTGGTCACGGACAGACTGACGATTCATATTTCTTCGCCTCCACCGCAGCGCCCTGTCAGATTTTTCTCTGACTACACTCACTGCTACGTTTTTAACAATAACGCGCGGCCTACACACTACACTAACAGTATCTTGTGGCTTCACACGATCATGCTGAGCCGAATGGCGATCTATAACAGTTTTCCACGCCGAAGACAGTTTTTAAGGTAATTTTATTATAAAAAAAAATTACGTGATAAATCCCGTTAGTTATTAAACATTTACTCCTTCATGTACGACAAACTTAGTGGTCTTTGAGCGATCCTATAAAGTATTACAACTCTCGTGGTTATTGTATACAGCGTTTCTTAGTCGATCATTGAATTGAAGCAGCGCTAATGGCGTAGAATGTATTCCCAGAGTGGTCATCTTTATTGACTACGTGTTGTTTGTTTTGATAAAAGTAAGAAACTTAACATCGTTATTTCTCAGAATACATTGGCACTTGTCACGTTAAATACTGGGTATCTGGTAGAACGATGTCATGAATACTGTCCATCTGTCCTTTGAATATCCAAACAGCTAAACAGTAGTAAATTTCTGAAATGTACCTACTCCAAATAAAAAGAACGCATATCAAAGTTTAGTTTTAGTTGGGATTCTATTATACAAATCAGTATTTTTGTTATGCAATTCTGTATTTTTTATTATTCGTTTAAATACTAGCCATTCTATAACCCTAAATGTTGTATTACTTAGTTCCAAATTGAGCCGCGGGGAGGCGCAAGGACCTTTATGAATAGCGTTTAGTAGTCAGATGCATCGATAGCAGATGATTTACGGCAAGGCGATGTACTAGCAGTTAATTGCAACTCTAGGCTGTGCATGTACGCAGCAGATTGGCAGATAAGCGACTGGCTACCTGGGACATAACAGATTTAATCAGTTAGAGTGGATAGGTGGAAAATGGGTAGTTTTAATCAGCTGGTGGTAGCGTGGCTTAATATATACATTCATTGTTTAGAATTGAACTGGTCTGGGAGTTGTATGTAACCAGCTGTCTTCTACCTGACCTGCTGTAAGAGGCTGAGTTTTCTAGGGTAACAGGCTAGTCACTATATGCACTGATATTCCAAATTTACCAACTATTCTAGCACAGACTAAAATCCAAGAAATGTTTGAATAAAAAAACGTGGTGAAAAATACCGATTACCTTTATAACTTTTAGTAAACACCAAGACAATTTATAAAGTATTTTTGACTACAATTTTCGATTAAAATTCATGTGAATAATGATGAAAATAAATTTCAGTATTCAGTAGTCTGTAACAGTTCCGATAGGAATGGGATGTGGTTGTCAATGTATTCGATACCATAAAACAACATCGATTGCAAAGCCACTAATTGCGAATACTATCATTCGGAAGCTATTTAAACGATTCGCGGTTTTTCGATTTATCGTTGCCAATAATATTGATATTATTGTCCTATAGTTTATGTAATACGCTTATCACATACATACATTAGTGATGAGCACATATTAACTTAAAATACCCCGTAAGAGTTAATATTCGTAAACGCGTTTGTCTTTTTGACGTATGTATATAAATACATATGAATGTATATTCAGACCCTGCTAATCATATCAATATGGATAACAAATCAAGAAATTAAAAGTCTCTTAATTAAGATTTTCAGTATTTCTTCAGCATTTAGCATTACTTAGTGTGGCCATTATAGAATAAATATGGAATATTGGTGACAGAGCCAAGAGACTCCATTTACCTCTAGTTCCTTAATCATATCCTACATCATCTAGGGAGGAATGGATTGAACATTCTATTTACAGTCCAATTTAAGAATCATACACACGTCTTTATAATTTTAGGGTCTAACAAAGATCAAAAACAAAATATTATCTTTGTGCACACAACCTTTTATCCATGCTTAGACTAAACCGAATATCAAATGCATAATATTTTGTTAATTACTCTTAGGACTTTGCAGTTGTGAAAAGCAGCTACTAACTCGTTCTTACGTCCCAAACTAGCAAAGACCGTGCATACAATCCCACTTATTAATCCCCCAATCTGTTCAGCATCTCAAACCCTACCGGGCCCTTAATGGCTGCCTACCCCAGGAGATAATCTGGGGTCAAACCGGGATCAGATTGGGGCCCTTTTAAATATAAACCATTTGTAAGACGCCCGATTTTCTTACAGATAGGGGTAGGTAGAGTTTCGAAGGTATTAGATATGGTGTACTGTACTGTAGTTATACATAATATATTCATTAGCGCGACACGATAGTTATCCCTAAAGGCTAGACAGAGGTTTTGTGTTCATTCAATGTAAGTATTACTGACTATATTGAATACGCTTTTTTACTAGATTCACGTCCTTTAATTCCTTTCGGGGTGAACAGAACTTTAGAAACTATAATATCGCCAAAGTCACTTTTTAGCATAAATATTGGGGTAGTGTTGTCTTATGTAACATGGGTGACAGGTTGCTAGCCCATCGCCCAATAACTTCTAGTAGTAGTCTGTATAGGGGTAGGCAGAAATCACAGATCCCCATCTGTCCCGATCCTGACAGGCCACTTTCACTTCATTGACACATATGATAGATGTACATCTACACACAATATCGGTATAATATAGATTCTTTCGTTCTACACATAGTCCCGTGCATTTCAATGCAATAGTAACTTCTACCCCTTTCTTACTCTATGGCAGGGGTCAGTGGCAGTCTCCCATTTGTAGCGGGTACCCCGATAAGAAGGCCGTTAAACGCCGTTATCCGCAGCTGTCCTCTCGTTACGGAAGGCTCCGGATTTAAGGCTTTCAAGGAAATGGGAAGACTTACCTGCTTCTTAAGGGGTGTTGGTATTGGTTTACATACATGTATGTATAGGTATGTAACTTTTATTTCACAAAAAATAGGAGTAAGTAAAGTTCTTCTTCATTATTATTATTTTGCCAATATAGTATTCTACTGTCACTTTAGAGGCATTAATGTATTTTCTATAGCATGATTTGTAATATAATTTATCAGGAGATTAAATTATTACTACTTAATACACATGGTTTGTGTTGTGTGTATTTTAGTCACTTACCTATGATGAACAATATTTTATATTACTTAACGTATGTTTTCAAACTACGTACCTGAAACAAAAATAAAAAACATTAATTAGTTTCAATATTATATATTTACTATACTGTATTCGCAGAGTTGCAGTATGGAAGACGTTGTAGTACTAGTATTGAAAAGGATACGACGGTTTACACACATGGTATACGGATGTATATTAAAGTATTGTCAATAAACGTATATATTCGGCTAAGAAAAGATAGTCTTACTGAGAAGAATAAAGCTAAAGGTGGCAATAAAGTGAATAATGGTGCCGTAGGATGTACCTTCAAAGCCTTAGCTCTTTAAATACGTAGTATAACGCTAAGAAACAACAAAATTTAAGGAATTGATACGCATTCACTAAGTCACGTGATCTTTCTTAACCAATCCATATATGTATTTTGATTTCTATTATCCTAGCGTTTTGCCACTTTTGTAATACAGTATGTATATGTAGAAGTTTTATTTACAGACATACATATATATCACGCTTGATTCCTTATAGAGGGTTAGATAGAGACCACGGATCTCCATCTGTCACGATCCTGACAAACCACTTTCACTTCATCGACACATGAGTGTCCCTTATTATAAAATAAATCCCTTATAATTTTAAAGGTCTTTTCGAAGGTCTTACAATCTTCCTACATGTCTAAGGGCTTACTATACCTACATACAAGTATCGTTTACATGTATAAGATCCCTTAAATCAATACAGCATAAACCGAAGCCTCTTTGTTGCGGCTGTAGCGATATATCCTGGTTCAAAACGTCAATAAATAAGGCAGATTCCCTCGTAAATCAAGAGCGTATTACGACGGGATTAGACAACACCACGCCTCTATACGCCTTATTCGGATTAGAGGCTGTGTGATATTATTTACTTATGGTATGGTATAGGCGGGTTAGTCTGGGATGCAAGCAGAATGCTGTAAACTGTCTAGTGATTAATAACTAACGGAAGTCCCGTATGTTTTTTTATGTTATTTGTTTGTTTTTCGTATGTTTGTTTTATTATATAAAAATATACGCGATAAGTCCCGTTAGTTATTAATCATGAGTATAAATCGCGAATCTCTTAAAACTATAAACTGTCTAGTGTTGAGTTTTCCACGTTAATGACGGTAATGTTTGTTGTGAATGAGTTTTTTGAAAGCAAATTAGTTATTAGGCATTATCTCAATTATTTAAAGGTAAGTATTTCATAACAAAACTACAAAATTTATTATCAAAATTACTGAATTGTGCATAATATTAATACAGTTCAACGACCATATAACAATGTTTGCGAAATGCAGGTTTCTACGAGGGATAAAATATCTTGAGAAGACATATGTACTTATATCTCTTTTAAAAAAAATAACTCCGCAGTTTCAGAGATAGACTTTTAACTTTTAATTACCCCGCAAGGGTTCATCGTGAATTGTGTTACATACATACATACATACGCTTCACGACTTGTGTATACACACTCCCTTTTTTATAATGGCGGGGTAGTCAGAGGCTTAAAAGCCCATCTCCGAAATTTCGAAAGCATGTTAGGTATGGTTTGTTTGGAAATTATGTTATTAATGTAAAATATTTTTTATTATATGATTATTACGATAGTGACGACCTCCGTGGCAGAACCGGTTAGCCACCTAAACGTTAAGTTAAGACCTACGCTTTTCTTCCGCTGTTCAGTCTGGTCGCTAGCCAAATATGCTATTTGCATATTTATCTATTTATAATTAGTATATATTTGTTAAATATACGTCGATTGTCTTTAACACAAGTCTTGAATGTACTTAGCAAGGGGCTAGTTCAATATGTAGCAGTGTCCTAAAATATTATTATTACAGGCCAAACCTGACTTTTGCTGTGGTCCTAATTAGTATTTCAGTGACACATTGAATTTTTAAGCTTGAAAATGGCATGTTTTTGTGTTCCGGACAAGTTATGCGGATGAATGATAGTAGATTGATAAAATGAATATATTTTGGAGAAGTGGAAGGTCAGTTACGTAAGGGCAGGGCTAATAAGACATGACATTGGAAATATTGGAAAAAGGTGACGTTTGCAGTATCTATAACTGCTAAGTGTGTACAAGTGTCTGTGAACCGAAAGTTTGTGGGGATCGGAACATATGGGGATCCGTGATCTCTGCCTATCCCTCTACATGGAATCCGGTGTGAGGTGTATGTATGTATGTGTTTAATTACTCAATCTTCAACCTTCATTAAGAGCACCAATAACCACACAATTCATTTCTAGGTAATAAAAGGAGAGAAGTCATCATGATTCAGTTGAAAGTTAATAACATGCAAAGCGTCGTAAATCCATCAGCACTAGCTACTGAGTACACTGCGATTAAACCATTCGCGTTTAAGAGATGTTGGCGATTTTATTGCTAACAATTAGAATTCACTTTTACGTACTTTAGTCCCTTGCAGGTTGGACAGAACCTAGAAATGGGGAATACGGGGATTACGAATTTATAGACCCTTAGTCGAATCCTACGACAATCCGGGAAGAACGGCAGTTGGTTAACACTAGTCGTATTTTAGGGTCTGCTATATGAAATTCATTAATGTTTATTGTAAGAGTGAGTGAAATCGTAGAGGGGTTAATTATTTTTTTAGGAAAGGCAATAATCAATGTCCTGTTTAAAGTGCTGAGCAAAATAAACACATTGACGAAAATTTACCTGGGGTAGTGAGAGATACAGCTTTGAGGTAGTAATTCTACGGCCACTTGGAACTCGCGTCTTTTTAACAGATAGACAGTATTCAATGTGTCAGGTAAGCCGTGTTGACATTCACAAGTAATGCCCATTACCTGTTCCGGGAACAGGAAGGATACCTCACGACCTTTTCCCTCATTGTAATAATCGATTTATTTCGCTAATGTATTTTTATAGTATACAAGAAAACTTCCCATTGCTACATTTCCTAAGTTTGAACCTTATACCCCTTGCTACGAATTTAAGCCTACAACCACTAAGCTATACCAATTAATTCGGTTTATGTATCGCGCAAAAAAGTATACAATAAAATTGAATAATCTCCTTTTCTACTCACTTACACGTGAAGGCTGCAAACGATTCAACCATTCATTAAAACAGAATAATTACACCACACTGACACCACACTCTACGAGGTGTTTATTACTGATGGTATAAAAACACTAGAAAACGACTAGGAATCTGATAAAGACCTAGAATCTAGACTAGTTACTACTATAGCGAAGGCTAAAGTTGTAGATAGAACAGAAGTTGTTATAGAAGTTGAAAATGTTGAACAATTGGCGAGTGTACGTGTGGGCGTTTTTCCTCGCGATGGTGATCAGGAGGTCCACAGCATCGCAGCAGGTGATGAAGAAGCTGACTGTGGGATTCTCCACGGCCTTGGAGGAATGTCAAAAGGAGGTAATAGATAGCAATAGTTAAGAAGGTGTACTTAAAAATAAGATTCGTTGTTTCCCATTGTCTTAATTTGAAAATATATTGTGACGATGTTTGAATGTCAGTGTGTTAAATAAATCTTCGACTTCTTTCTAAAGTTCAAAATAGGACTAAAAGGTAAGATGAATCGGCGATGGAACTTGTCACATTAATTTGAGTAACTATGAATTAAAGGCTGAGTTTCGAGAGATAACTATTTAAACACCATGGTTATCCAATCGACACATCATAAGTAACATTTAGGCTTATACATTTTTATATTATGACGAAAGAGTTAAGCTTCAAATACTCAAAACCCTTGCAATACCTACTATATTTATACTATCCCTATCATCCCTTAGAAATCTCTCATTAGCAATTTAACCCAAAATTCCCTTCTCCAGCTGAATGTCCAAGACCACGTGATGAAGGACCTGTACAACTTCTGGAAGGAAGACTACGAGCTGGTGAACAAGGACATGGGCTGCGTCATCATCTGCATGGCCTCCAAGTTCAACCTCATTGGGGAGGACCTGCGTCTGCACCATGGCAACGCTGCTGAGTTCGCCAAGAAACATGGAGCTGGTAAGTGGGGGGTGAGAGATGATCATGTTCTAATGAATTATTATTAAATTTAATGTACACATTGTCTGCACAGTTTCTTGGCATTTCTTCTCTGCAGAGTTTGTCTTTACGAAGTGCCATTAGTTTTAGTTTTATTAATCTAAAGTGATTTATTTTAAGAATAAGTTTTATGTTAATGATATATTTTTTATGAAAAATGTTTTTTTTTGACGTTCAATAAGTGATTTTTATACCCATATGTTGAATAAAAAGATTTTCATTTCATTTCATATCTTACAGATGACGAAGTAGCCAACCAGATAGTGACAGCCATCCACGAATGCGAAAAGGTACACGAAGGTCTCGGCGACCATTGCGAAAGAATATTAGAGGTCTCTAAATGTTTCAAAACCAAGATACATGACCTCAAATGGGCACCAAGTATGGAGGTAGTATTGGAAGAAATTATGACTGAGGTCTAAAGTGGAGAAGAGAAACTTAATGTAGCTTAGGTATGATATATATACATATTATATAATTTGATTCTACTTTCTTAAAGAGATAGGTTATTGGTCACTATCTTGAACGATCCTGACAAATCTTTAGATATTCACTGACATCTATTTACTTATTCATGCATGCTCTTCTGATCACGCTACATATGTAGAATAATATTTCTTATTTGATCAATGGTAAAATGATATAATTATTATTACTTCAAAGAAATGTACAGCAAAATGTGAGTAATAAAGTTTAAGTTATGATGATAATTAAAACAGTAAACAATCATTATAAATCAATATTCAATTTCATTATAAGATAACGGAAGGTACTCGTATTAATTATTAAATAGGTAATTGAAATCAAATATATAATTGTAGTGTTTTATGTAGATTAAAGATTATCCATTAAAGTTTAATTTTTAATAGAATGAAACAGGATATCTCAAGAAAGGACTAAGACTATAAATTCAGTGTAACGGAAAATTTCAAAAGTTGAACAAAAGCATCTGAAAAAAATACTTAATTGAATTTACATTAAGAGTATGAAAAAAAATGCATATATTATGTATTCACTAAAAATACTTTGAGTTGGTTATTTGCTTGTTTAAAAAATGTTAAATCCTAATAGTTAACCATTATCAAAGCTAAATTAATAATATCTAAGCTACATATGACCTAGGCAATATCTAAATGGACCTGGAATTTGCTCTCTCAACTCGTCAGTAGGCTTTTAGTATATTAAGATTGCTTTGCTTAGCTTATATAGGTAATAGTATATTTAGAATAACATTAAGTAGGTATTAGTAAAAGCATAGTAAATTAAAATGTTTATACACGTGAGGTATGCTACAATGTTGTGTTTTATTTATTCCTTACATTATATGCAAGTTTTAAATCATTTATCGACATCGTATGTTATGTACAACATATTTTTTATAATAAAGTATTAAATTAATTGACAACACACACATAAGTAAATGAACAATTTTTAATGACAACATTAATAGCCATAATTGTGCTGTTTGCACATTTTTACTTTAAATGCATAATTTCTAGCGTAGAGAAAATATAGATTAAATGTAAAATTCAAACTTCCTACAAACTATCAATGATTTTAGTCACGTGATCACTCAAACTCTGTCTACCTACAAAAGAATTACAGCCGTTCTACGTATTTATATTGTACAATATATTTTCCTTCAATCTAAACACAAGAGAATCAATGGCAAGCAATTTCAATTGTGCATGCAAAGCACGAATGAAATGGAATAAGTGAGTTGGTGCATTTTCTTTGCAAGGACACAGGTGCTTGTGTCAAATTGACATATTATGCTAATAGGTATTGTCAACCCCTCTAGCTAGGAGTATTGTGTATCGAGGAACTTCATGGTGATATATGTATAAACGTATCACGTATTTAATGCTAAAAGGAATGGTCAGAACAAAGCATTTTCAAGAACTTTTTATCGATAATAGTTTTGGAAGAATAAAAAATAGTAATATAGGTAATAATGGTACCTAAAAATATCATTTTAGTTGTTTCTTTTTAGTTGCCATGGTTACGGTTTATTAAACTATTAGATTAAAGCAATTCAATTAACGTAAACGAAAATTATTGCACTACGTAAATAAAACACTAATAGAAAATGTGCACACATTTTATTGATAAATTATTATACAAATTCTTCTTAAAATCTAGTAAAATACATTTATATCAGTAACCTAAGCAAGCCGTGTCATTGGTTTTATACATTTAGGTACGATGAATATACGAGATAACAACCTTTAAAATACATAAATTTCAAGTATTAACCCTTTTGGCATAGTCAAGACCTTGAATCAAAAGCACTAGATATCTAGTACCTACAAATACTGACTATTTCCTATGTTGATTTAGTTACTCAAGTCTCTGTATACACCGAAAGAGTCTACAATCGTGAATTTTATGTAAATACGAGGTTCCATAAATAATTTTTGTTTAGTTTCAAATCTCCTTAATTTTTGTGTTTTGAAATTAAATGATAAATTCTAAAAGAGCACATGTCACTATTAATCACAGTGAGACTTGTGCCCTTTTAGATATTAACAATTCCAATGTATCAGGTGAACGGGAGTAAAACGTAATGAAATTTTTCAGGAATTCCTAGTATGTTTTAGTATTAAGGTAAACGGGAGTGAGACGGTATATTTCTTCGGTATTTTTCTTGGGGAATGTTCTTGTATTTTCTAGTATTGTTCCAATAGAGCTTCGACCATGGTCAATTCTGGTGCTATGCCTTGGGCTTTGGCGTCCTTCTTGAAGCAGGCAGCGACTTTCACGACCCTGTTGCAAGCGTCTTCTATGTCGTCATAATGCTTCTCACAGTTGTGGATCAGTTCTACCATTTTTGAGGAGAGGAGATCACCTGGTGGTAAATCATTGAATGATGCCACTTTAACAAACAATTATACAAAAGATTTACTATACATACTTATAAATTACTTAAAAACATCTCTTATATTATATACTAGGGTTGTGATGTCATATACTTGGTTGTTACTACATGATACAACTACTTAATCTAATCTGTAATAAAATATTTATTTATCATCTTAACACATAGAAAATAGATAGTATTCGGCACAATGAAATCACACATTCATCTATCTCATATGAGAGTTGTTACAAATTTTCACGTCAGTCATGTATAATACAACCAATATTTTTAGATATATATTTTAGATTTACATGGGAAAAGTAACTGAGTAGATAATGTACCCCAGCATATTGGGTAGGAAATATAGACGTTGTACTTTAGTAATTGTTTTTCAATTATCTAACCAAGTACCCAATGCTAAAACTCTCTACAAAAATATAAACCATTATGACATCGCAACCTAATATTCATACTAAAAAGTGGCCTAGGACATATCATGTCTCCAAGGTTCTATCCACCCCGAAAGGGATTAAATGACGCGAATGAATATGTACAGCTGTGCATATAAAACCAATCACCCCTTTACCCTGTGGAAAGCTCTTGACATAGTCATGCATGTTCTCGTGGTGCATCCTGGCGTCGTCCTGCATCAGCTGGAACTTGTTGGACATGCAGATGATGGCGCAGCCCAGCTCTCGATGCACCACCTCGAAGTCTTCTCGCCAGAAGTGGTAGAACTCCTGCATCACCTCTTCGGATAGGCCTGACTGGGAGGGAAGGAACAGGGTGGTAGGTATGGTTAAGAGTTCAAAGTATATTCAATTGTGGTAGGTATGGTATACTTATGAGTTCAAATCAATCAATCCCTCAGGATAGGTAATAGTTAGTGCCTATATACGGCGATACTGTTCACTACCTATCACGTTGGGTGCTGTCTATCTAGTGATACGCGGGCTTCGAATGAACCATACCTAACATGCCTCCGAAATTTCGGAGAAGGGCATTCAAGCAAGACTACCCCGCCATAATAAAAAAGGGAGTTTGTATACACAAGTCTTAAAGCGTATGTTTTTTTATGTTTCAAAGTATAATAAATTTTCATGTGATAGTCGATCGATCTTTGGTGTACGGACTTAAATTTTCAAAGACAGGGATCGTTTATAGTATAATACTTAGGTTTATGATAAAAATATATTAAATTTTAGTGTGATACGTTAATATTGATATAATAATAATGAGTTACATAAATTAGATATAATTGAATAAGAAGTGACATCGGAAAACAAGAGAACAGTTAAGTATGCAGTAAGTTTTATTTATTTATTTTATACGTAGTAGTATTTCTTTGAATGAGTCATAATAAATTATAACTTTAATCATCACTCGTGACCACCAGAAGATAAATTCAACAAATTGGACCTCAAAATAACTAAAAAGAGAAATAAATTCAGCAAATTCGAACTCAAAGTAACTAAAAAGTGAATCTTCCACTTACCTCTTCGCGACACTCCTCCAGGGTTTTCCCAAAATGTGCCGTCACATGGGACATGATCTCCGCCGTTCCCTGCACCAACCCCACCACCGCCAGGACTCCCAGAAACCACGCACACCACTTGGGGAGCATATTGCCAGACTGTACTATCAAGTACACGAACTAGGCTTATATGATATGGTACCAGTAGTAATGGTACTTGTTTTAAGGCATCTTATTACATATCATTAGGAGATGATGATTTGATAATCAGTAATGCGGGAAAATGATGTTTGTTTGTGGTAAGGTGAAGAGGAGTGTGAGCGTTTGTTTGTTTGCATATTGGATTTTTAATGATTAATAACTAACGGGACTTATCGCGTAAGTTTTTATATAATAAAGTTACCTTTATTAACCCGACGTCTCGGCTACGTTGCAGCAGCCATGGTCACGGGCAGACCGAAACGTGGGGTAATAAAGATGACTTTCTTATATAAAAACTTACGCGATAACTTCCATTAGTTATTAATCATGAGTATAAATATTGGTTTTTTTAAACTATAATGTATATTGAAGATGATATAAAGTTGCCGTTATATTAAGAATGAAACACTGCCAGTATAAATTGAGGAAATGATATTGTATTTTCAATATTTGGTTAAAGTTTATGTTTCATAGAATTATTCTTCGCAATTGCGGAAATGGACACCTGAACTGCTATCTACCCCGCAAGGGTAATAGTCGTGAATGCATTTGTCTTATTCATAGTTCAAGTAGTTTATGGCGTGTATAATAATATTTATTAGCAACTAAAATAACTTGAACAGGCCTTATTAACATGCCACTCAGAATGGCAGCTATTAAATACTATTGAAGTCTTCATCTTACAACGGAAAACGTCAAATTTACGTCAAAATAAGATCTAAACAGTCATATATTATTTCAGTTGTTAAAGACTCTATGTCCACGGTTTACCCTATTACATCCAACTAATACATTCACAAGAACTATGCAATATTGAATCCTAATCTTCACATCTTAAGGTTGAATTTTCACTGCAAGTTTCCAAGAAGTATAAACATGATCAGAAAATGACATATACGCCTCTCAATGACTAGGTTCTTAGTAATTGCATGTAGTTAAACCAGAAGGGTTGGAAGTTCTGCCTTGAAAATGGGATAATACTAGGTTCAACATTATTGCAAATGAACTGAGGTTAGTAGAACTGTTCTTATTTGCTTAGACTAAAGCGATTCTTGATTTATTGATCGAAGGTTCGAATTTACGGGGATTTTTGTGATATGTACAACTTTATTCAAACAAACACTCACATACATATGTGTGAACGCTAAAAGTGCAGTCCAAGTAACTTTTTTATACACTTTTATAAGTTTACGTTTATAAGAACAAAAGACGTTATTTTTAATTTCGAAGCACGTGAACGTAGTGGCCATGACAATGCATAGTGGCGCCAGTTTTAAAATGTTAAATATTGTCTTTTGTTCTTATTAATTTAAACCTTATAAAAAGTTACTGGGACTGCACTATTAGCGCATATGGTAGGCACTGATAAAGAATTACAGTGTAATTTCGCCACTCAAACCAATCGTTTTACAATAAGTAACAATATGCTTTAACCAAGGAATATAATAACTCCCGTCCTCGCTTCGTAAATTATCACTTAAATCTGCGTCCAAGACATAACCATTCATAGGGGGTGCCCGTAAAAAGCGTCCCGCGGCGTCCCATAAAAAACTAGTCGTAAAAAGTCGGAATCTGCGATTTTTATGCGCGACCGCGACGCGTGACGCAAAACGCATGAAATTAAGCGGCAAGTTGTGTAGTTAGGGACCAGAGAATTGCTATTTTATTTGCTTATACTTGCTTTAAGTGTTATGGAGAGTGTCGTTTTGAAATGGAAATGAAGAATTTGTGTGAATAAGGGGTTTGAAATATGTGTATTGTCTAACGTTTATCATTTCAAAAGTTGACATGGTTCTAAGAACCTTTGATCATATTTAATCTGTAACATAAGTAATTTAGGAATATTGGCTACGAAGACTAAAATAGAAACAAGTAAATTAACATTGAGGTATACGTCTTTTTTATGCTATGACATGCCGCAAGAAAGCTAGCTAAATATGAAGGGTCAAAATACATTCAAAAACAACCAAACTTAACAAAAGAAGAATAACTCATTTTCTTGATACAAGAACCGAAACAACTATTCACATTATATCCAATACCCACATAAACACGTTTCCCTAACATATACATGTAACATAAGTTTCTATGACAAGCATATTCTTTCCCTTATCACCCATTCACATCACGTAGGGTTCGGGGGAAAGATTTCCTTGTTGTTTTATATGCAAATTTTATATTTCCACTCCTGTTTATCTCGTGGCAATTTTATATGCTTGTACACAGGTGTGTTATTATTTGAGCTATTGTGTTATGGTGACAACGTACATAGCAACTGCGGAGATAGATATAACCTCTGAATGCCTTGTAATGTATAATGGTCGGTATGTTATGTTGTGTTACGAATTAAGATAAAAGTAAATTCAGTTGGTAGAAAAAATTGGGAAGTGAAAATTTGGTATACGTAATTCACCGCATCATTAACACAATCCACAAATTCAGTACTAGAGTAACTTTATACCCCAGCTAGCTTGTAGTGTATAGAATAATACATATACATGCTAGTAGCGGCTGTAGCCAAGTGGACAAGACCTCGTACTTCTTATGAGAAAGGTCCTAGGTTCGAATTCCAGCTCTGGCCAACTGTACTAATAAATGAAATTTAAATATTGGTTTATCATTTACATATATAATTTACAATCGCTAACGGAGAGGGAAAACATAGTGTGGAAACCTGCATATCCCTCGGGATAGGTAATAGCCAGTGTCCATATACGGCGACACGATTCATACCTATCACGTTGGGCGCTGCCTATCTAGTGAAGCGCGGGCTTCGAGTGATCCATACCTCACATGCCTTCAAAATTTCGGGAATGGGCCATCAAGCCTCTGACTACCCCGCACAATAAAAAAGGGAGTGTGGTATACACAAATAGTGAAGCGTATGTATGTAAAATACATATAACAGCTATAAAATCGCTTCTTGCTACACTTCTTGTAAATACATCTCTATCAACATACACACAATTTCTAATGCCCATGGCAATGAATAAAACCTCTTCGGGTATACAGAACTTCGATCACATTTCATCTGCCAGGTTTATTATCTTGTAGTAAAAGACAAAATACTTACGACCATTAACCTTTACATGGTAGTCATAGGTTCGGGTGTCCATCTCCGAAATTACGGATGTATGTAGTAAGTATCTTAGAATATGAATGCCAACACAACCTCGATAGACCCCTAAAGGTGTTCTTTGTTATACAAGCTTTCCCTTCGTCCCATTTTTCACGCAGCGAAGCAATAGCGACCCTTAGAGAACAGCTGTCAGGGGCTACGTCATTACTGGTTGACGGATTACCTCTGTCTACCCCATAACGACTATGATTGATAGTACGTTTACGTGCCGGGAAAACTTTTTTCAAAATACCTTTTTTCTTCGGGAGCAATGAGGGTAACGAACTGTTCATATATACGTAGGTATATGGACCACATTAAGGTTTTAAAACAATGGGAAGATAAAAGAGATCTGACATAACAATATAATTATATAATTACCGAAGGTATAGAGATATTGAAATTAATCCGTCAAAATGCCTTAATATCTTTTTGCTGAATATCTAAAAAAACAACCTTTATTAAGGATCTTAATTACTCTGTGATGCATCTTACGTTTACATAATAAATATAAACCTTTTATGAATGTACATAATGAACCTCGAAAACACTGACTCCCCTTTTATCTTTAACATAATATCTATGGATGCTGTGGTATAACGAAATATTGACTTTGGTTTAACATTGGTCACATGTTGGTAACTCGTTTACTTAAGAGTTGCAGGGGCCCTTTTAAAACTTCCATAGACCCTAGTCCCTAATTCGCCTCTTACGACATGTCAGGACGTAAGGCAGCTAGTTAGCATTTTTTTACATCCCAGAATATCAAGAGACATGTAGGTATACTTACTGTTATAGTAAATCAGTGTCAGTACTATTTTATACATAATAAATATTAGATGGGTAGGCAGAGATCACGGATCCTGACAAAGCACTTTGTCTTCATTCACACTCATACACACTCGGCGGTTAAACGTACTTTTAAGATCACCCATTTCAATAAGGAGTAACTCTGAATGTAATATGTCTTATTGGGCCGGCCCCTACATAACCTCCCTTCCACTTCACCCACATATATTGCTTTTGTCAATCTACTATCATTGATCCGCATAACATGTCCAAACCATCAAAGCATGTAGGTATATATACTATATAGTAAATCAGTGTGAGAACAAATGGGATCTATAACCAATGACCCGTAGTATGAAATACGTGAGGCGAAAGCTTAATAGAAATTAAATTGATACGGACACACCCCTACGTTCCCTTTGTATACGATATTGAACTAGTCCCTAGCTAGTCTGGGACGTAAAGGGAATGCTAACTAGCTGCTTTTGTTACTAGCATGTACTGAAAGATACCTAAGGGGCTACTAATAAAAGTTCATTGAATTTATTGAGTATAAGGCTTGATACTAATTATATATGTCACAACAATATCATGGTAATAATGTTCACAATGGATATGCCAATAATTGACCTAGGATACTAGTTATTATATAGGTCCGGGGTTTTTATATTATTTTTTAGAATTATTATTGTTGGTTCTAACATAATATCAGCGTTGCGTTTGCCACCAAACGTAACATACCCAGCTGAGTTAGAACCTTTTTGCTGCGACAATAACATGCACAAGCTATACCTCCTAGTTTTTAAGTTCAATTTCTAAAATATTTGTATTGTATATGTTTTTGTGGCTGTAAATAAATACTTTATAATTATTGTTGTAATTTAATTGTTAGATGTTCTTTTCTTCAAACGCAAGCAGTGCTGACTTATAATGAAGGCTCCACTTACGGGTAATCATTAAAAGATTTTTTTTTGTAATGTTTTGTGTATGTCCTTGTTGGGTGCCCTAAAGGACTATAAATAAATAAATATTCTAAGTAATGTTTATGTATGTAAAATAAAACAATTCATAATTTATTATGAGTGAAGCGACTTTGGTTGAAAGGGCAAAGTGTTGTCAATTTATCTATTTATTCATAAGGGTCATGAATACATTATATTTTACTATCTACTTTCCCCACACACCTTTAGCATACCCAGAATGATCATTTATGATACGGTGACAGCTGAATATCCCATCGCCTAAGAGATTCCAATACTATTAATATATTTTGCATCCTAGTAATAGGTCGTAAGTGAAATGCTAACTAGCTGCCATTTTTAATGTTATGGCATGTCATGTAAAAGTCTATAATAATATAATAATCTTTTATTGAGATTTCACATTTATAAAATCAATAATTGACAAAATAATATTAATAATTGATTACACAAGAAAAAAAAAAGTTAATATATGAAAATGACTAAAAACATGAAAAGATGATTAACTGACTAGGGATTAATGGTTTCTTTTAAATACATATATGTAGTTTAGTATTTTTTGAATCTTTTTGTTCGATAGGAATTAGACATAAAATCATACATACACACATCACGCCTGATTCCCTGTAGGTAGGCAGAGATCACGAATCCTCATCTGTCCCGATCCTGACAAACCACTTTCGCTTCATTGACACTTATACACCTCCTCATACATAATCGGTGGTTAATTATAATAACAGAAACGCATGCATAAGAAGGTTGATGGGTGTGAATGAAGCAAGAGATTTGTCAGGATCGTTCTGGGTGGAAATCGATAGCTCTGCCTATCCCTAAAGACGTATAAGCGTACTTATATGTATGTATGATCGCGATATTCATATTAATAAGTAACTTAGGAGATATAATCATGTCTCCAGGGTTCTATCCACTCCAAAAGGCATTAAAGGACGTAAATGTTCATGTATATATGTTAAACAAAACAATATTTCATACTTTACGAGCCTAAAGATAAAAATGACAAAGTATTATGAAAGGAATTTATCCATACTTTATTCATAGGGGTCATAACTTAGCAATAAGCGACGCGGTTATAAGTCACAGACAACACGCCATTAATAGTGGCCAGCTCGCTTGAACGCTCGTTCATTATAGGTAGTTAACTAATGAGTTGGCGGGTGCCCTTTTAAAATTCCGCGGTTTCTTGGACTGTATTTAAATGTTTTGCATATACATATGTATTTTAGTTACTAAGTTTTAATCTGTTTTTTTATTAATGTTTGTATACGGTATGAGCTTAGGCTTTTACGGAATAGTTAGTAGGTTACAAAGCAGATTCTTTTTCGTTCCATACATATTCATCACGCCTTATTCCCTGTAGAGAGATAGGCAGAGATCACGGATTCCCATTTGTCACAACTTTTTGACAGTCCCTTTTCATAGCATTTTTAAAATATCTTCATTCACACATAAATTAGACTAATAATAAGAATATTTAAGGGTATTGTTCGCGGAAATGAGCGAAACGAGTGTTTTCATTTTTCAGTTTAAACCTATTTAGAACTTACTGACACCTATCATACTTTCAAGGTAGCATAATGAAAGACTGAAATTGATGACTGAAGTAGTTTCAAGAGTTAAATATCAATAATTACGTAAATATAAACGCATAAAGTTGATAAAAAATCAGAAAAATGGCGCAAACAGGGTTTTGTATTTTTTCGTTTATTTCGTCACGGAGTAAGATTTGAAATCAAAATATACAATAATGGGTTCTCTAAATACTAAATAATTTGACTAAAAACATATTAAGTCCTGTTTTATTCATAATACTGCAGTTTTCGTAAGTATAAAACGCCCAATTTTGGGCCGCCATCTGTTTCATACATTTTTATATGGACAGCTTACGCGTCCGCCGCGAGTCGCTAGTTTCAATAGATCGCGTTCAGAATTTGGCGAATGCCAGCGTGGGGAACACGTCCATTTTGTTGGCGATCACAGCTAAACCGCTAGATAATCACACGAGATCAGTTATTTCTTAGTTCAATAAGTGAAATTTGGAAAACAATGTGTAATCACTTTGATGTTTGAGGTTATTGCTTATTATATTACAAGCGATTTTTTTCTTTCGAAGGGAACTGCTAAAGTTGATTTATTCTACATGTATATTTTAAGAAGTATTTTACTTGATGCGACGCCATATTTGATATAAATTTATTCTTGCGTCATTTATGCCTATGACAGGTATGTCAGACATGATATGAAAAAATCATGATAATTAATATACATAATTTTGATTTACTTGTTGATGTTTCGGATATTATGATAAGAAGTTCAGAATATACATACATGATACCTACTGACATCACTTCAGCTTTCTTCCCAGTAGGTAGGCAACAATTATATATATATATATATAATATATATATATGTATATACACACATATACATAATTATATATTATGCATAATGACCGTGACCGAATTCAGGGTAGTCAGAGTTTGAGTATGCATTTGTGATGCTCGAAATCATAAATATACATTTGGGATACTCTTTCATATACATTTGGCATATACTTTGGGATTTGGATTGAATTAGAGTTTTTATCGTACTGCAGAATAGGTTATACCGGTACCGGACAGATATACGGAAAGAACGGCAGCCAGTTAGATTTTGGTTTTTTGTACGACTCAGACTCATCTCTCTCAAGAAGGGTAGACCGCGGAGCAATTTTTTAGAGACAAATTGCTATCGAAATCCGAATTCGGTCACTAGGCTCTCATAGCGGTATTGGAGGTCGCACCAAAAAAAAATGTATAATTATTATACATATCCTGATGCTCAAAATTTTGCTCAGTAGTCTGTAGGTATTGTTTGCCTCGGCAAACTTTACGCATAAATCGAATATTTGAAGTTCTTTTTCAGCTCAAAACCATACGAAAATACAAGCGCATTACTAGGCTCACAGACTCCTACAGGAGGTCGGGTTAGGGTACTCACTCAAGTACGTTCCAAAACACTATTTCTTATTGTTTCTATAAAATTACAATTATTTACCACAAGTGATTTATTATTTAAATATTGATTACTTTTATATATTTATGACTACAATGTTTTTAATATATATTAATAAATAATAAGTTGTTGAATAATCTGATTATAATTTATTAGTGTTTGTTTCGTTTACAACTCAATTGATACACGGAACGTGCATCCGCCATGACAATAAAGTTTGTTATGATTTTGTTATATCAAGTTTGATGTGATTTATTTCAGTGTTTTTGAAACTATCGTAGTGTGGAACCTGTTTATATCGCAAACATAAATAACATTACATAAAATATCCCCTATTATCCCGCCGCATTGCTTTGTGAATCGATATTTATAGAAAAATGCTTCATGCATAAGAATTTACAAATGAAATAACAACAATTTATCTGCAAGAAATCTAATTCATCATACTGATTTGATATTGACTTATATTAACTTTGATTTTAACTTATTTTAGGTATAAAAACATTCTTGGCCACTACTAAAACAGAAAGGTAACCTCAAAAGTATTTATCCCAGAGATAAACAAGGGGCTGCAATTGTTTTACACGGACTTGTTGCTATAACAAAACATCGACTTTGTTTTGGAATAAGGTGGTAGGTATCTGTAAGAACATACACACATCAACATGGTCTAGGGATATTTAACTCAAACCTAAATAACTAAAATTATACTACCTTTTAGTTAAGACACCTGTATCTGTAGTATTATATCATCTGTGCCTGTATATTAAATTAAACCTTGATTATTAGCCTATCTGATTAAATGAAAATATTTTAGTGAAAGTTGTAATTTAAAAAAATCTAGAACAAGAGAAAAATCTCTGATAAAACTTCAAACTAAACCTTATTTTTAAAACATTAAAACTTCAACATAACATTTACTTTTTTTTACTAAAATCGTGTTCCACTGAAAATCAATAATGTGTAGATCTTCCTAAGACATTCCTGACACATCTGCAGGGGTTCGGCATGCTTAAAACAAGGGTGTCAATATCCCGTTGTGGAATATTGTCCCAAGTCCTGCTAAGATGCAAGAAAAGATGGTTTTCACTGACAATATCTTCTGGGAAATTTCTTAGAGCTCTTCTCTGAAGCATATCCCAGGCATGCTCAATAGGATTTAAGTCTGGAGATTGCGCAGGCCAGTCTAAAGCCTGGACATCGTGCTGTTTTACCAAGTTGTAATGATACGCGCAGATAATTTGTCATCTTATTTTTTTCTGTAAGGCCAGTATTAAATCTAAATTATTATTAATTAAATTTAAATCTAATTCATCATACTGATTTGATATTGACTTATATTAGCGTTGATTTTAACTTATTTTAGATGAGTGAGGGGGCAGTGACGGAACGCTGGACAAGGTTACTCGCTAAAAATAGAACTCATTTCCATACACAGGAAATAACTTACACTAATCAGTAGATGTCTATACCTAGTCACTAATCAAAGTGTAATGTAACCTTAATATGAGCATTTATAAAATTAAATAATAGGTACCTATTATTACAAACAATATTTTAGTGCAGTAACCATTACTTACATACATTATAGACTATAACTAAATTTATAGTACTTATACTTATTTCAGGAGCTTATGCAAATTTTAACACCTACAGAGAAAAAAAGAAAGAAACTTTATTCACTACATTAACAAAACACAAACATGGAAATAATATAGGTATGTAAAAAACCATTGATGCAGTGAAAAGGTGCTGCCTTAGTATACGATGCAGCTAGGCTGCAATCACTGGTCCTCCGGCAGCACCCAATTCGGAAACCGTCACAAGCTGCATAATATTATAATAAATAACAAACATACACAAAATAACTAATTTATAATATACAATTATAATACGAGTTCGGCTGTAGCCCAGTGGCTAAGAACTCGGACTTCGTATGAGAAAGGTCCGAGGTTCGAATCCCGACTCTAGCATGTACCAATGAATGAAATTTAAATATTTGTTTTTAATTTACGTATATAATTTACAGTCGCTAACGGTCAGGAAAAACATCGTGAGGAAACCTGCCTATCCCTCAGGATAGGTAATAGTGAATGCCTATATACGGCGATACGGTTCACTACATATCACGTTGGGAGTTGTCTATCTAGTGAGACGCGTGCTTCGAATGACCCATACCTAACATGCCTTCGAAATTTCGGAGATGTGCATTCAAGCCTCAGACTACCCCGCCATAATAAAAAAAGGAGTGTGTATACACAAATCGTGAGGCGTATGTATGTATATAATACGCATACATAAAATTAATACACTATAATTCATAATCATACTTCGGGCAACATAAACAAGAACATATATATATATTATTGACATGTAGATAGATATAGGCACACACATACACAGTCATACATATTATATATACATTATAAACAGTAGTAACATCGTATAAACATACATTAATATATTTCATACACATACACATTTATTCAAACTCATATATAGAAAGAAAAATATATAACTATGGTATTTGCACTGACAAGGTGAGACATTGATAGGAGTTAGGGTAAGGATTTTTGTTGTTCGAGAAGACAAGCCTTATACCTAAGGTAGAAAGCTCCCCTAGAAGCAACCTCGCGAATAGGTGGAGGTATTTCATTCCAGCATTTGGACGCTGAGGTACTTACATCTGGTGCTAGTTTCTATACCAAAGAGCAATTACAAAGGTTCGTGGTCTAAACCATATTTAAACGTAAAAGAATAGCTGACAGTTACAGATTCCGAGAGCTAATAATCATCTTACTACTTTCATTTTAAATACGCCAGACTGTTACTATATCAAATTAACAAATAATAAAATAGGTAGGTACGCTTTGTGAGGTCAGGTGTATGTGTTTTGAGTATGCCGAGAAGACACATCATCGTGACAAAACAACAAGCAACAAGACAATTTCAATGCATATAATTAAATCGTAGTTACTAAAGTATCTGAAAACTATCTACGAGTGCGCAGTGTTTATAGTTTTATAATCCTGAATAGGTACAAAATACTGTGCTCACATTACGTCGCTGCCGCCGACCCCGATTGATATGGCTACGTCACATCCCACATCCCTTTCGGGGTAGTCAGATGTTGAGTGGCAACTAAGTTTTTTTGCATTTTTTTGTCAATCGAAACCCAATCGTTACCTGATTATCAATAGCCAATGTAATAGGTGATTAACTAAGTCCTTACATAACCAAACCAGGTTCCCTCACTAAAACAGCACGTGAACAATTTAAATGGTCACCCATCCAATTACTTTCCACGCCTGCGTTGCTTAACTTCGGTGATAGAACGAGAACCGGTGTATAAATCACAACCGTAAAATCCTATTTTACGATCACAACATAAAATATTTCAGCAAAAACATTATTGACATTACATAACACAAAAACAAATAATTGACAGTATAATAGTAGTTTATCAGGATCAAAAGATATCTGTATGAAAATCGAGACATTTACATTTTTCGTACGACTGCCCGCCTATAAAAGTCTGTGATCCTAGTACATATTCCGTTTGTAAATTTAGTCGCAAAATCAAGCAGTATTAGGGCAAAATAAAATTAGGTTTTATGCATTGTAACGAGTTTACACTTAAATTCATGAGCTCAATTTTATTTCAATATGTGTAGTGTGGGTAAATGTAACTAATAAATTGTATGACTACTATATCTACAATATGGTGAAAAGTATTGTAGAATAGGTACTTATATAATTTTACCGTGAATGAACTGAATTAACCTAGGTAATCATAATACTTACGCATATGAAAAATGACTACAGCCGATCTTTCGTTGAAGAACATATTTTATTTCAAAAGCATTATAATCTAAAAACATAGTTTTACAAATTCGTTAACCTTTCGGAGTCAGTAAATGAGTGGTTAGGTAGTTGCATACCTACATACATACATACATACATAATGTAATCTGTACTAGTATCATTACAAACACTGGAAAACTTGAATTTATTTCGTGTTGGATTGATTACCATCTGGATTTGGGTGAGAATATCAGTTTATACGTTACATCATATGGAAACGATACGTATTTATTGATATAACTATCTGCAATTTACACGCCGCGGCGGCGCGTCGTCATGATCAAAACTATCTGTCACGTTCGACAGAGAATATCTCCTAAGAAGTCGGTCTGGATTGTCGAAAAATCATCACAATGTTTATTTTATGTTAGATAGATAGATAATGTACGTTTTATTTAGCAATTAAAAAATTGTCTTGCAATTGCCACTCTTTTGAGTTTAAAAATCAATTATATTATTAATATAAAACTCCCATAAACGTTTCGCGATGTTTTGAAATTCGCGCCTTTTTATATTTTATATTCTGTCCAACCGCTAAAAACAGCACTAACGCGCAATGTACTCAGCGCTGCTGAGCTAGAAATGTCGGATTTTTGACTATTCGTGAATTTATTTTTGGAATACAATACCCTTAAGCTAGTTTATGAGGAAAATATCGGCTGTAGGTAGCGGTTGGCTGTGGGCCACGAGTGATCGTGTTTTGTGGCGTACTCTTGGGGAGGCCTACGTCCAGCAGTGGACTGACATAGGCTGATTGATTGATGAGCAATATAGAGCTGCTATTCTTTTCGAAATTATAACCGATGGAATTAGGAGACTATAAGTAAATGGAATTTATGAGTTTTTACTAACTTATCTTGTTATCTTAAACAATAAAAATCAATATTAAAGTCATCACGATCGCTAAAGTTATTTTTTCGTGACTATCCAATATTCTGTCCACCCCAAACGGATAAAAGTACTTAAGGTGAACTTAAGGGTAACTGAAAGTGAAAATCACTTTAGCAAGAAATAAAAGTTTTTTAGTGAATTTCTACTTCCGCGCTAAACCTTTGAGCCCTTTGGCAGAATGATGGATAGCCCTTGCCTCTCCTTTGGGGTTCCATTAAAAAGTGAAAATGTGACGTGAATCACTAAAAAGGATGGAAGCTTTTCGACGTTGCTATATGTATAGTGTAGTACTTTTACGTACATTTGACACAAGCATTGCATTGCTGGATTAATGGATATAATAGTGTCCTAATTATTCTTAATATTATATATGCATAGTAATAGTTACTCATTTCGGAGACATTGTATTGCCTTGGTCGTAAATCGGGGTATCCTAACTGATATAATGGAAATGAATTATTAAAAGTTGATTATTCATCGTTCTATGAATTATATTACATATTATATTTTTTATTGTACATATATGTACATTGGTCACAGATATTTCAAGAAATAGGCTGATTTCGTCACGATCTTTTCCTTTACCGAAATTAACAGCAAATGTCAAATTAGATGGTCACCTATCCACTTGCCCAGGTACAAGTTGCTTAACTTCAGCGATCGTTGAGAACTTTTATATCAACACAGCCACGGATTTAACACATCATACAGTACACAAATAAATAAATATATCTCGACATACAATTAATGTAAAATTACTGTACTTATAGACAACAACAGTATTTATTTATTCCTAATTGCATGCACACTACATTTACACATGAACAGAGACAGACAGATTGCACAATAAGCCTACTTGTCCCGTTTAGGGATTACCTCCAGCAGACCGTAGGGAGAGATAGGCGAGGCAAGGAATGCTCAATGTTTCACTTGTGCGTTGTTCGTGATAGTGGAAATAATACACATATATTAAGTTTTTTTTTAACTACACTTACCTGGAAAACGTATGTATCTGGGCCAGTCCTGCCACCTTAACCAGAGGTCTTTGAGGGTTCCGTCTGGGAGCTCGGTAAGCATATTCTTCCAGTCCTGGGAACTCTTCAAGTCCCAGGGACTGCCAGGAGAACTGATCTGCCATACTGTGTACTGGCACTTTTTTATTTATTTAAACACTGGTTGAAACATGTCATGTTTTGGTAGTTAAGGTTTTTAGAAATGGTCCTAGAATTTTGTAAATGAATTTAGAAGTGTATTTTTTGTGTTTTAGTTTATCATCCAAGTTTTTATTGAGTAATTAGCAAATTATGTTATTAAATTTATAATAAAAATACATTTACGAAATGCGTCGAATACTACGGCGAGTTCCCCGAACAGTTAATGCTTGTAAATGGCGACATGGCCTATCACCTATCACATTGAGTACTGACTATATGGTCAACACGTGGGTTTGAGGTGGCCATAGAATTAATACCTTCGCAATTGCGGAGATAGACCGCACTAACCTGAACTTCTGACTACCCCGCAAGGGTTAATATGGTCGTGAATGCGTTTGTTTTTATATTATTACGATTGAAAACCGGGGTTCCCTCGTCCAGTACGCGATTTTGGTAAATCTGTCACTACTCAAGCTTTAGACAGAGCAATATAAATCTCAGTGCCATTATATGTTAGTTTAACAAAATTCATAATGCAATTTTTCCATCTCTTGTTACTACTTTGTTTATTGCTTTAACGTCTACCATATCCCTGAATGAAATTATTACCATACAGTCATTCTTACATTCATATCCATTCCTAACAGGATGGAAAGTACTTCGGAGACTTAATACATTCTCAGTCACCATTTAACTATAAAATTTGTGGCATTGATTTGCATTTGGCATTAAACCTTGCTAGTTCATCACTCAATAAATTTCTTTAACCCCAAGTCCCTTAGTCGCTTTATGCATGAATTAAAGTCTCAGTCATCACAAAGTAATTTCCATTTATAACATACCACGAGGTTCCCTTAGTAAAATGCTGCTTAGAAATTCATGGCGTAATAAATTCGAATAACATGGTATGTTATACACCGAAGCACAGGTGTTGTTAACTTTAAGAAGTCTGTTTTGTGTTCAATGTGATTGGGTAGGTTTTGTTGTAAAGGTTTTAGCATTAAACAAAACGTCTTGAGAAATGTAGATTTATATTATATAAATACATATGTTACATACATATGCCACGTCATGAAGACCACGACCGGTCTGATAAGAGCGTAACGATTGAGAAGAATATGTTTACTCGTATACATTTAAATTTTTCACTATTTTCTTGTGTAGAGATACTAGATATATTTTTTGCTTTAATAAAATGTTTTATTATGAAAATCTGAATAAAATGTTTATTGTACGTATAATCGCCGAGTGTGTATGTTAGTAAGGTATGATATCAATTTGGCGAGGCGGGAAGAACGGTATACAACGTGTGATTGCAGCTTCACGATGCGTGTTGTACTCTATAGTGACGTAGCAAGTGGCGCCATGACACTATTGAAGTGTTTTGGTGCATATTTTAAATTTATGAATTAAAAAGTAATTTTTAAATACTAAACCTTAATTTTCAGCAAAAATATTATGTTTGTTGTGATTAGTATATATTTCCGAATATTATTGAACAGTTATTCAAAATTTGCGATCATGCATATTGGGACCCCTAAAGTTGTTGAACAGAAAATTGGTAAGATTTCAAATGAGCCTTCAGTGACATTCTAATGGATTATTATTAAATATTCTTTTGAATAGAATTCTCTGCAGAGTTTCTTGGCATTTCCTTTCGGGTAGTGTTTAAAGGTACATCCGATAATACGAAAAAGCACTCCTAAAATACTGAATTGTACACCAAAATATTAGTTCCAACCCAAACTTAACCTTTGCTGTACGTTTAGCTATATTTTGGTGTACATTTCAGTACTTTTGATGAACTTTCAATTATTTTCCTTTCCTTTCTACAGGTTTACTTTACGAAATGCTAATAGTTAGGTTAAGTTTATGTTTAACTCATAACAATATTACGTTATGTTTTTAATGTATATGTTTCACGAGAAAATGTTTTATTTTGTTTTTAATTGATACTATATGTCATTTCATAGTTCATTCAATTGATTCCATTCGCCCTAGTCCTTTATTTACTATAGGCCGGAAAGGACGAAACTAATTTCATGCAATTTTAGTCTTTCAGAGAGACTAAAATTGCATGGTGGCTTCTGGTTATAGCTTTCATTATTAACCATTAAACGAGATTTTTCAGTATCAGTTATAAAATTCTACTGATTGTATTTTAAATTACTAAAGATTTTATTGTAGACGAAATGGAATGACTTTATAATTACCTTGCAGACTTCATTTGTTATTATAGGACCTCTCGTGGGTATTCTATCATCATAAATCATTTATGTCAAGGAATTTAACGTAAAAATCGTTAATCGTTGAACAGAACCGTTTATTTCCCATACTTTACAGCAGAGGACATTAAAGTTAAATCGGTATTCTGAACATATATCCAACACTAAATTTTGCATGTTTAATTTAAAGCGTTATAAAATAATACCCCAACATACATTTTTTTGTTCGATAAAAACTAAGGATATAAAATATTACATACACACATCCTGCCTGATTCCCTGTAGAGGGGTAGGCAGATATCACGGATCCCATTTGTCCCGATCCTGACAGACCACTTTCGCTTCTACTACAACTACAAACAATTAGCCAATTATGGAGTAGGTACTCGGACTTAACTACCCCGCAAAGTATATTGGTCGTAAAGTCTACGCTATTGTATGTCCTACAGTAACTTTCAATTGCAATTTTTATATTCAGAGGTTGAGGTGATGAATACTTAAATCAATAATAATAAGTAGAATATATACAGATCAAATTGCAAACATTCTGCCAAGGACGTGTTCGTAGCGTGAAGAATAAAAGAGCATGTATGAGAAGGTTAATGGGTGTGAGTGAAGCAAGGGAGATTTGTCAGGATCTTTCCAGATGGCGATCAATAGTCTCTAACTATCCTCTTAGAGATGTAAAGGCTTAAATATATGTATGTATGTATGTATCAACAATAGTAATACAAACAGTAGAAATCTTTTTTCCAATATGCAAATGTATTACGTGCATATTAAGGGAAACAAACCAGTTTAAGTAGACCCCTCTCCCTTAATCAAATACTTACGATTTGCGGGTCAATTTAATCGGAAATCGCAACCACTGTTACAGTAATTTGAGATAGGTTTAGGGTTGGTCCCCTAGAAGAGGGAATGTAATAAATATTCGACTGTATTATGTAGGGTGTAAGGTTGAATTTTGTTTAGTATAATCAGATGTTTCTTTCAATAAGTTTATTTGTATCTATTTATTCTAAATCGAAAATAATTTGCGAATTTTCTATCTAATTTAATATAGAAATAAGGTTTTCTTTGGGTAGTCAGAAGTTTTGATAACCATCATCATAATTATTAAGGATTTTCTTACACTTTTTAAGTAAAAGATTGTAATTTAGAATTTTTTAACAAAATAAATAGTTTATATAGGTCGTTAGAACCGACTGAGGTATCATAGGTTTTCATTCAAAGTGATTTATATGTGTATCTTGTATATTTCATAATACTAGTTTTAATTTATGATACTAAATTCTATTAAGTTACTATTTTCTTGAGAGCTCATCCCACAAAGGCCATAACTCCAAAAAGTTTATTTTCCAACAATTTATAATTGTTGCACATTGTCACTGCATGTGAACATGCGGCTAAAATATTAGTACCGTCCCTTCACAACCCTCCCTCTCGTCGAGACTTTATGTGAAATCGATGCGAGCACCTCCCCTTATTTATAAACAGACACCTTAGAAGTACAATTTTGAAAACCTAAATTTGAAAATGTTAGAATTTTTAACTTATGTCCCTTGGTTCATGAGTTTGGCTTGGCTGAATAGTAAAATCCTATGACATGGAGCGCTTTTCTTAAATAAAAAGTTTCAACGATTGCATTTTTGTAATATTATTGCTAATTATTTCCGATTGATTAATGATTATCGATGTATTATGAGTGAAGATGATTGTTACGTAGTTATGATACTATAATCTACA
>JAMBLF010001584.1:0-60999 GCA_030578115.1 Leucoptera coffeella
AGTTAATGTAATTTTGTCACAATTTAGTATAGAAATATTGAAGAAATTGCTAGAAATCACTCGATTTACAATATCTATAACACCACTTTAATCATCATTCACACCACATACACACATCATTTTTATAGGTACATATATCCTTACCTATTGCAAATAAATTCCAGTTATATTAAACCGGAGTTACATAAACGGGAACAAATTGTATTTAGGAGCGCCATTTTATTCCCGTTTCCTATACAACCGTTTTCTTACAACCTCCAGGGAGCAATCCATCACGGTACCTGCGCATTAGATTTCTAAGCAAGACTTATGTTCGCCTGGTACAAGTAATTCAGCGACTTTACGACCTTATAAAGTTCGACGGTAAACAGAGCTAATGAGCTATGAAGAGGTAAAGCTGTAGTGATATGTCGCTAATGAAGTCTGTGTTATATGTTTATTTATAATGTCTCGTGTTATACCTACTTTATATCTCATGCATATACATGTTTTGTGTGTAAAAAGTGTTTTAATAAATTTTGGAGGAGACAGAACTTCAAAGATACAAATATTACTGTAGCTACGTTTATTAAATATCTTAACAGCATGGGATATTGATGATAGGTTGCTAGTTTATCACCTAATGGATTTCCGTTCGACTTTAGTTTTTTATTATAGGAAGAAAGAGAACTAAAAAGTATTTAATATGTTTATGTCCCAAGCTAGAACGGTCTTAAAGTAAATACCTAATTAATAATTACATTTGCAAAGCCAAATCTAAAGTCTTAAATGTCTGAATGGTAACCTGACATAACTTTGTAATTACAAAGCATTTGCAATTTACAAAGCTATACCGATTCGAATCAAATCACGAAATTGTAGCAAAATAAAAGGAAGGCGAATGTCAGATAAGGAATCAAAGCCTAAAACGCCGACAGGAATCAACTGGGTTCAAAGGCTTTGAAAATGTCTTTGGAACTTTGTAACCTTACAAAGGGATGGGATCAATTTGAGAACAAAATATCGTTATTAATACCTTAGACATAATGAAAAGTGCTAGTCTTGGATTTCGATAGAATGCTGAATATCTATCTGGCGTGGAGTAAGTAGGTTCTATAAATGCTAAATAACTTTCCGGCTTAGGTTAGGTTAGGTTAGTAAGTGATATAAATGGGTGATGGACTGGAAATCGGTCACTTATAGGACTAGTCATGTCTAATATAATATAAATTGTTTCACACTGTTGCATTACACATATAATAAATAAATACATATTTTTAACCGAACCAAAATGAAAACAATATCAACAAAAAATAACATACGCTTCACGACTTGTGTATACACACTCCCTTTTTTATTATGGCGGGGTAGTCAAAGGCTCGAGTGCCCATCTAAATTTCAAATTCATGTTATAAAATCGATACATACCTAAATAAATAAATATTCAAATTCACAAACGGAGTCGACCTAAGTCTTTACTTTCGTCAAGTCAAGTAACTTGTTGAAATTGCTAATTGCACCAGAACTTTTGTGCTCATTGATCCCTTTGATGTTGAATAGTCCCTTAATGTTAAGGTCCCTTGTCATCAAATTCGTATTGGGGGATTGAAATATGTTCTGTGGAACTTAAATATATTTAATTTAAGATGTAGCACTCGTACATATATAGTTAGCATATATCGACGACCTCCGTGGCGCGATCGGTTAGACGCCGGAACGCTAATCGTGAGGTCCCGGGTTCGATTCCCGGTGGAGGGCGAGTTAAGAACTACGCTTTTCAGTCTGGTCGTTAATTATATATGCTATATAATATGTATTTATCTATGTATATATTTCTTAAATATACGACTAGTACCCTTAATACAAGTCTTAAAATGAACTTACCAAGGGGCTAGTTCAATTGGTGTAATAATGTCCAAATATTATTATATATATATAGTTAGCGTAGCAGTCGTGAATTCACACATTTATACTCTTTCACACATTTATTTCACAAAAAAAGGCTATATTGAGAAATGGTGACGTTAGGAGTAACTTTAACCGCTGAGTGTGTATGAAAAGATGTATGAGTGTCAATGAAGCGAAAGTGGTCTGTTAGGTGTCAGATGTGTATGTATATAAGGAACTATAATGATTCTGGATTATTTTCTTTAAGTATTCTTAAAGTTTGGATATATGGAGCGGATGTATGAAAAGAAATTATAAAGCCAAAGTAGAAGATATAGTTTGACAAGATAGGCCACGTAGAACGTATAAATATTAAATTGGAAACACTTCGCAAAGCGTGAGGAACATAAGAGCATGTATGAGAAGGTTAATGGGTGTGAGTGAAGCAAGAGATTCATCAGGATCTTTCCAGTTAGCGATCTATAGTCTTTACCCCTTGAAGGACGTGTAGAACCGTGTATTATATATGTGCTTACAGTAAATTGTTCCACAGTTATTGATTCGAATCCCCTTCATAGTAATAATTGGCGAGACGTTGCGTGGCTCGGATGTCGTGAGCAAAACGTCCGATTCAACATGCGACGTCAACCGACGTTATGCTTACAAAGGCTGGAGGAAATAATAGTAATTGTTTCAGCATTTAAAGGCTTTAGTTTGTAAATAGGTAGATTTTTGTAGATATAAACCTGTTTATATTGTTTTTCGGGTTGCTAACAATGTGGGTATAATAAACTTTGTCATGTCTGAGATTTAGTGAGAAGGCTAAATGGGTGTGAAAAGGTAAGAAATTATTGCATCGGATGTTATATGTAAGTGTGATTGACTTGCCACCATCAGAAATATATTATTTAAATTTGTCACGTTGCTTGTATTTATAGTGCTAATTTTTAAGGGTAGGTATACTACTATTTTATTACCTATGATAGTTATTTATTAAATATCCGTAATATAGTTAAACCCTAACTGAATATTTCTTTACTGAATACCCATAGATTACTCTATGAAACCCGTTTTACTGTCTGTCTGCTCAGAATTTATCAGAAACATTAAAAGCTTACTACTTACTCGTACTAATATGCTTTAAAGGAATAATTTAAGCATCAGTAATATCGAGAGTTATTGATAACAGGTATAAAGCCTACAATATTAGATATATTTCATTTCTTAGATATTGCATACATACATATATCTCGGCAATATAATATTTCCTAGGTATAGTCGCTTTCTCTATCCCTTTGTATGCTTAAATCTTTGAAACTAGGCAACGGATTTTGATGCAGTTTTTTTTAATAGATAGAGTAATTCAAAAGAAAGGTTTACATGTATAATAACATCCATTAAATAGTGGAGTAGGCTATATATTTTATACCCGTGCGAAGCCGGAGAGGGTCGCTAGTTTTAGCATAAATATTGATGTTGAGATGTCATAATGTTCATCTCTTATCCATAAGTTACCTCTAACAATAAACCAAAAACCATCTATCAGAATTCAATTTCATCCCCTTAGTATTTCACTATACCTAGTTTCCCAACACACTACTGAAACCTTTTAATCTAAACCTCAAACATTAATTTCATGGCAAAAACTATTTACACCCAAATCCCCAAATTCAGACCCAATTAAAAGAGGGATGTTAAAGAGGGTTTCCCTCGGAGGGATGATCCGAAAGTTAGGGAAAAGTTCCCATATTGGATTTACTCCCTCCTATGTAAATTTTATTTATTTCTACCCTCATACTCTCTCATACATTGACGCCCTTTAAACCTTTTTGGATAGAAACTTGGAGGTAAATTTTTTGACTTTCCTTTTAAACCTTGAAATAGATATACCGAATATAATATGCATAGTTAATTTTAAAATATGTTAGAAAGAATATATAAAAGAATATATAAGAATATATAGAATTCTACGTAGCTGTTGTTTGGTGTTTGACTCTGCATCAATAGGTACAGGATTTAATCCTGTTTGAGCATGTACCAATAGAAATGAAGTTTAATGAATTTCTATGTAAATTTTAACAAGTAATAGTTTGTATGTACTTGTGAATGGCGATAGGTTTACCACCTGTCACATTGAGTACTGACTATTTGGTCAACACGTGAGTTTGAGGTGGCAATAGAATTACTACCTTGCGTATATGGAATTGCGTATATGGAAACCTGAGCCTCTCTACCCCGCCAGGGTTATTAAATTAAAGGACGTGAATGTATGTGTATGTATGTATGCTAGGATTATCATCTTCAAAGGTTTTGTCTGACAGTCAGATAGACGCTGTATTGAAAAAGGGTGACGTCAGGAGTACCTATAACCACATAGTGTGGATGAGAAGATGGATGAGTGTCAATGAAGCGAAAGTGATCTGTCAGTGATCTCTGTTTGCCCCTCTACAGGGAATCAGGCGTGAGAGGTATGTATGTATTACTTTTATATGTACATAATAATATGTATTAGCTAGGGACCGAAAAGTTTCCATATTGGAATTACTTGTACTTAAACTTGTATGTAAATTTTATTTATGGCTACGCGAATGTGGAATGAAGATAAATCGTGTTTGGCTTTCGTTGAAAGGCTGATTAGATTGGTTAGCAACGAAAGGGGAAGATTATTAATCAGATATCTTGTTAGACTGGGACGGTGTTAAATAACTGTTGTAGGTAGATATTTGATTCATATAATAATAATAATAATTATATGAATCAAATATCACAAAATTATTACACCAATTGAACGAGCTTGCTTAGTATATTTAAGACTTGTGTTAAGGATACTAGTTAACGTATATTTAATAAATGTTTACTTATTATATAATGCATATATAACATATAATCAACGACTACACTGGAAAGTAGAAGTGTAGTTTTTAATTCTGCCTTCACCGGGAATCGAACCCGGGACTTTTCTATAATCTGGTGATTAACATATACAATATAACATAAATGATTATATATAAACTTAGGTTACATAACCTTACATACGTTTCACGATTTGTTTAAACATATTCACTTTTTTACTGTAGCGGAGTAGTCAGAGGCTTGAGTGCCCATCTCTGAAATTTTGAAGACATGTTAGTTGTGATCCTCTCAAATCCTGTGTTTCACAAGTTAGATATCACCAAAGAGATAGGTAGTGAAACGTATCGCCGTATACAGGCACTGGCTATTACTTATCACGAGAATTAGATAGGTTTTCTCACGATGTTTTTCATCACCGTTAGCGACTGTAAATAATGTACGTAAATGAAAAACATATTCGAAATTTCATTCATTCTCTTATTCCTGAACCGAGACTCAAACTAACCATCTATAATAGGAATTTCCTTAATGTTCGATTATGACATCGTATCCCCAAATATTTAAAAAAAAATATTTAAATTTACTACCTAGGATGTATTATATCTCCGTGATTATCGCCTCACAGAAATGCATTAAATAACTTGAATGAACTATAATATACACTAAAACTAAGCACCACCTTACACACTCGTCTTATATAGCTACTTTTATCATCCAAACTCAGTTCGAAAAGCCTGAGCAGTTAATAAAGGCGCCATTTCGGATGAAAAGGGCGGGCTGTCACCCAATTATTTTTCTGCTATCGCCAATTGAAATTCCTTTGTGTTCCCCCCACTGACTAATGCGATAATTGGAATGGAGTCCGTTGGTGCTTTAATTAATGCATCTATCACGTGGAAGGAAGATGGAGAGGTTCTTGTTGAGAGTCCTTACAATTTGTTTGTAGGTATATCGAATTTTGTAGGGAACGGTACGGTTAGGGTTATACGCTGTAGTATAAAATATCGTGAGGAAACTTATCGTGACATGGCTTACCACCTGTCACATTGAGTACTGACTATCTGGTCAACGCGTGGGTTCGAGGTGGACATAGAATTACTACCTCAGGGATTGTGGAGATAGAAACCTGAACCTCTGACTACCCCGCAAAGGTTAATGGTCGTGAACGCGTATGTCTTTTTTGTTAAAATACTTCAATACCATTGAATAAGAGTAAAATTTGTTAAGTAAAATTAGACAGTGCAGATTTTTTAGCTATTGTCTATTTCAATGTGTTGATTTCCAAAATATTAGTATTGTTAAAATGCATCTTTGCAATATTGTGTAAAATAAATAGTTTTCCACCTAAATAAACCATTGAGTTTTCATGAAATATTCACGTTGGATGCTAACTGTGAGAAACTGAAGAAAAGTGTAACTAAACTGACGTGAAAACTAGATAGAAATCTCTTAGTCGTTGCTTTCAACATGGAAAATAAAAGATTGCTACATTTACCCAGATATCGCTATACAAAATAAAACATATCAAAATAGCAATCATTCAATTCCTTTCGGGGTGGACATAACCTCGGAGACATGAAAACATCTGTTTGGTCACTTATTAACATGAATATTGGAACTGTGATATCTTCTTCTGGGTTTTTATAGCATTTATTTCAAATATTTATGACAGGTTGCTAGCTTATCACATAAAATATTAATTTCACACCAAGTCCCTGCCACAACATTCCACTAGAGGCTTTTAGTCAGCTCATACAACTAGCTAGGGCCAGATAGTCAACAGTTTTAACGTCCCAACTACATACATACATACACATCACGTCTGATTCCCTGTAGAGGGGTACGCAGAGATCACGGATCCCCTTTTGTCCCGATCCTGACAGACCACTTTCGCTTCATCGCGCAATATCCTGTGCTAGTTGGGACGTTGACAGTCAGATAGACGCTATATTGAAAAAAGGTGACGTTAGGTGTACCTATAACCGCCGAGAGTGTATGAGAAGATGTATGAATACGTGAATGAATATCGTCTATCTGAGTGTCAACGTCCCAACTAACACAGGATATTGCCAATTCATCCATATTCAGGCACCTATTCACAATTAATATCGTGATTCATTTTATTTATTAAATACTAGGAATCTCCGCATAGCGCATAGCCAAAAACGAATATTGAATTCAATATTAAAACAAACTTTAACATACCACGTCAGCTTGTGTGTTAGATAGCACCTATATATTCATTGTGGTTTAATTCCTTTCGAAATGGACAGAACCTCGGATATACGATAATATCTCTTAGATTATGTTTTTGCTTCAATAATTTGGGTTTAGATGTTATATGGAACATTTGTGATAGGTTGCTAGCTCATAGCTCAGTTTATTAGATTTCATATACCTATATATTCATTTATGTGTTCGAAAGGGCCATTATTATACAATGTATTATAATACTACACTATAAAAAGGTGGAGAATATATAAAAAAAAAATTAACGATGTTAAAGGATACACATGCGATAGATTAACTACTTAAGCCTCCAATTTATAGATACGATCCAGTTACGAATCTTTAGTATGACAAAAAATCAGAATAATAGATAGTCATCCTACATAATTATTTAAGTAAACAGATAATTAAAATAATACAGTTTAACTTACATGATCTCTCAAGTGCTTATTAACTCGAATTATCTCTTTAAAACACACGTTCAAACCTCACTTATCACACTTTATTTCACCTGTCTAAACCGAAAGTGAAACCATATCACTAATTCCGAAATTCCACTGCTAAACACTATTAAATTCCAATTCTCGTTCACTCGCTACGGAAAATCGACACAACCTTTCTTCACTAAGTTGTAACGTGCACTGAACACAATTTTACTCAAAAATACATCCCTCCTTTTCCCTCTTATGTAATAATCTCATACAATGTTATTTTGTCTCCCTCACCGTATACAGGGTAGCATAGTATGTGATATAAAACTCGGGTGCCTGGAGGCTGTGTGTAGGGTGACTATGGATGTTGGAATTACTATGAATTATATTTTGTTTATTTTTTGTATTTGTTAATTTATAACTTAATGATAGTTAAAAATACATACAAATTTTTTCGTTCCCTTTTAGAATGGGAGGAGTTGCAAGTCTGGGACGTTGGTCCCGGCATATCATAGGAGGCAACTAAAGAACTCGGTGATGAGCTAGCAACCTGTCACCAATGTTCCATATAATCCGTGTAAAAATATAAAAGCGATTAGAATGTCCTACGCCAAAGCCTAGTCATATTCTTGAGCCAAGAGTGACCAAAGGTTTCTGTCCAAATGGAAAGGAACTGAGTGACGTAAGGATATTCCGTTTGTATGCCAATAGAGGTTACCGAGTAATTTAAACAAATTTACTCAACCTGCCTGACTGTCATATTTCTTATTGCCGAGTGTGTATATGAGTTGTATGAGTGTCAATGAAACGAAGAATTAATGAGGCAATGGTTTGTCAAAATCGGGATCCGTTATATCTATTTAAAGGAAAACAGGCGTAATGTGTTTGTATATCAAATATATTGCTGATAGAAGATAACTTAAAATAAATACTATCTTAGTAGCCCCATAGTAAATCACAAGGCACAAATGCACAAAATGCACCTTTAAACAAAATATTCAAATCATAATAATTAATACAAATATTTTTTAATGTGAATTACTATATATCCCTAATTTTCCCCAACTGCTAGTCACCCCAGCATTCTTGTTTGAAAGCGCCGCGCCTGCGCAGTGGAGGCCAGAATTTCGCCACTTCTGAGGTTATAACGACATTAATACGCGCCCAAAAATTAATTATTTCCAGCTTTAAGGGCGTATCTTCGAATCAAGTATTAATTTCATTTTTTTTCCTAATTATAAAAGCTTGTATTGATTATTTTCTTTTCTAAGCTTTTATGACTATAATACATACGTTTTAAGACTTATTACATTTTTGAAGCATTTGGTGTATTGAGAGATTCGTAGGTACATTTGCGAAATTAAAAATTACATTGCGTTCTATTATGAGACGAAATATATTGCTAAGGCAAGTTTTCTCACCGTTATGCCGAAGTGTGCATCTGGATTGAGGAACCATTTTTCAAATATTGGACAATCGAAATGAAACTCACAGGGCATTTAAACAGGGACAGTAAAGAAATAGTAAAACCTATAGCATTTATACTTAAATTAACCATACTCAATAATGAAGGAATCTACCTAAACCAGGGCCCAATTTACATTTTTTGGTCAATTGGTTATTCCATGACAACACCATGCCACTCAATTGCTACAGTCATAAAATTGGTATACCTATTTTCAATGGGTTATTGTAATGCCACTTGTTTTTAACAGTGGAATAACAACCACGAATGGACAATAATACCATAGCAGCGGATAGTTGGAAGTCAGAACAAATATAAATAATAATTTGAAAAAAAAAAAAATTGAAAATAATACATATTAATACTTAAACATAACAAAAGTGATCAAAGAACTAAAAGTACACAGGTATTTTTATATTATCTATTGTTAAATCCATTTCAAGACGTATAAAAAAGACGCGAGTTTATATATCAAATTACGTCACAAAAACGCTATTACAAAATGGCGTCCACATTAAGTGAGTTACGAAAATTAATAAAAGAGCGGTAACGGGAAAAAATAAGAAAAATATTTTGACAAGTTCACGTTGATAAATTATGAGCACCGGATGAGAAATTGAATTGAAAAAAATAAATACGGAGAGCGGTTTGTAAGAAACGGGAGTATTCTTGAATAGACTGGGCCGAAAATACATACATACTAACGTTTTATACATATATACTCCTTTTTTATTATGGCGAGGTAATCAGAGGTTTGAATGCCCAGCTCTGAAAATTCGAAGGCATGTTAGGTATGATACACTTAAAGCCAGCACTTTACTAGAAAGATAGCACCCAACGTGATAGGTAACTGTATCGCCGTGTACAGGCACTAGCTATTGCCTATCCCGAGGGATAGGCAGGTATCCTTGCGGTGTTCAATACATTCACGTTCTTGAATCCCTTTCAAGGTTAACAGAACCTTAAAGAGACGATAATATCTCCTAGGTCACATTTTGGCTTGAATATAGGGGTTGGCATGCCATATGGAATATTGGTGTCTGTAGGGCCGTCACCTATATTCTATTTAACCCGTTTCTTCTACGACACGACGGTAGAAGAACAACTAGACAAGAAGGGTATTAAGTGCCTTTCTTACTGCGGGTAAATATGTAGTAGTATAATGAACTATCAACTTGTCATTAATATTTTATGTTAAAATTTTTGTAACCCTAAAGGTATGCCAAAGGTAATGCAGAAAATATTGTGTCCCTGAGTTTCTATTCACCCCTCAAGGGTTTTAAGGATTCGTATATTAAAGAGGTGAGGGGTATAATCTATTGGGTGATGAGCTAATAACCTATTATATCCAAACAATTTTTAATACTTATACTTATGTCTAAAATTACTGAGAATATGTTATGACTACAAATATCAGTGAAGCTCAACTGTGTTTGAAAGACTTGCTTATATGTTTGTCTCATATTCAACACATCACACCTATTTCCCTGTAAAGGGATAGGCAGAGATCACGGATCCCCATCCATCTCTACCCTGACACACCACTCTCTTCATTGACACTTATAAACCTCATACACACTCGGCGGTAATAGCTACTTCTATCGTCACCCTTTTTCAATATGTCTCTCTATTATATTATAATAACTAGCGACCCGCTCCGGCTTCGCACAGGTATAAAATATTTAGCCTACTCCACTATTTAATGGACGTTGTTATACATATAAACCTTCCTCTTTAATCACTTTATCTATTAAAAAAAACCGCATCAAATTCCGTTGCGTAGTTTCAAAGATTTAAGCATACAAAGGGACAGGGACAGAGCAAGCGACTTTGTTTAATACTATGTAGTGATGAAGCTTATATTTCAAACCGTAGGCGTCTTATTAGAAGTTCATTATACAACTTTTCTAATACAATGTTCCTTAGAACTTCCATAAAGATTTACTTCCTAATTTGAGTTCTGTTACGTAGGCCGTAGAAGTTGTTTTAACTTTGGCAAAATCAATACGTCGTTAAGAAAACGCCTCGAGAATAAATATCGTATGTTTTGATTTAAAATGGATGTTGTGATTGGGGAAGCAAAATAACTTTGTTTCTTCTGTGTGTTTATTTGATTAAGAGTGTGTATGAGAAGATGTATGGGTGATAATGAAAGGATAGTGGTTTGTTTGGTTTGTAAAATATGGGGATCTGTGATCTTTAAATACCTCTCGTTATAAAGACAGGCTTAATGTGTTTGTATACATATATTTTTTTAATTGTATGTGTGTATGTGAAGATGTATGAGTGTCAATGAAGCGAAAGTGGTTTATCAGGATCGGGACAAATGGAGATCCGTGATCTCTGCCTACTCCTCTACAGGGAATCAGGCGTGATGTGTATGTATATATGTATGTATATTAAGGTACGTTGTGGTAACTTTACATAGAAATATGTTATATACAAGTTAAGGTTGAAATGGTTAATAACATCACGCCTGCTTCCCGGTAGAAATAGGCAGAGATCACGGATCCCCATCTGTCCCGAACCTGACAAACCACTTTCGCTTCATTGGCACTCATACACACTCGGCGTTTATAGATACTTCTAACGTCACGCTTTGTGTTACGACCATACATACATATATCACCACCTGGAACGGGTGACAAATCTCTCTTGCTTCACTCACACGCATTAACCTTCTCATACATGCTCTTCTGTTCTTCACTACGTACACCCGCCTTGAGAAAAATGTCTCCAATTTGATCTGTATAAGTTCTACGCGGCCTACCCCGTTCAACTCTACCTTCCACTATGGCTTTATAGATTCCTTTTGTAACCTTTCTATATTTTCGTTGACGAAGCACACTTTTTCGTACCCTATTACACAATGTTACATTACACATTTTCCTGAGGGACCTCATCTCTACCACATTATTCGGTTTAATTTCTAATTTATATTACAATAGAGTTAGCATAAGTAATATTATTAATAATACAATTTCCTTATAATTTACTCATTATTCCATTTCATTCATTCTAATGAGTGAAATCTAATTAAAACGAGCTGTGTTGCCATGCGCAAATAAATCAGCTTACTTGTAAATTATGGCAACACTGCCTCCGGTTTCCCGCGACCGGAAACTTTCCTTGTTTATTTTTAAACTCGCAGCCGAAGAAACAATCTTTTCAGCCACTTAAAGATTTTATCTCTTTAACGGCGACGTTAAGATAAGTAGATTGCTTAAAGTTTCTCACAGATCGTGATTCTGTTTTCATTGCGTTTTGTTTTGTTTCCTATAACTTCCACTAAACATACATTCACGTCTTTTAATCCCTTTCGGGGTGCACAGAACCTTAAAGCCATGAAAATATCTCTTTCGTTACTCATCAGCATGATTATTGGGGTTGTGATGTCATATGGAACATTGGTGACAGGTTGCTAACCCAATGCACGATAGATGAAATCGATCTCTAGTCTCTTAGTCACCTCCTACGACATGGAAGAACGCCTAATAACCATTCTACTACTAGAGCAAATTAGATTAATTCTGCATACGAGTACATATGTGCATTCACGTCCTTCAATCCCTTTCGGGGTGGCCAGAAGCGCGGAGATTAATTATCTCTTAGGACACTTTACAGAATAAATATTAAGATTGTGATGTCAAAGGGACATTGGTGATAGGTTGCTAGCCCATCGCCTAATGGTTTCATTTTCCTTGTCCTTTAGTCGCCTCCTACGACATGCCGGAAAGAACGGCAGCTAATTATATCTAGACTATTCTTAACCTCATCATTATAAAGCCGTATAAACATTAGTGAAATTCTTAATATAAACCCGCGTTCACACTGGAATATGACTGCAATATGACTGTTTCACACCAACGTGTAAACACACTCCTTTTTTATTGTGGTGGGGTAGTCAGATGCTTGAGTGGCCATCTCCGAAATTTCGAAGGCATGTTAGGTATGAGTCTTTCGAAGCGGTGTGTCACTAGATAGACAGCATCCAACGTGATAGGTAGTGAACCGTATCGCTGTATATAAACACTGTCTATTACCTATCCTGAAGGATAGGCAAGTTTCGTCACGATGTTTTTCCTCACCGTTAGCGACTGTAAATTATGTAAGTAAATGAAAAACACATATTTAAATTTCATTCTTTGGTACTTGCCAGAGTCGGGATTCGAACCTAGGACCTTTCTCATACGAAGTCCGAGGCCTTACCCACTGGGCTACAGCCGCTATAGTAGTGAACCGTATCGCTGTTTACAGGTTCATACCAACATGAGTCGCAGATATGAAGTAGACCTCGGAGAAAATCTCGTACGTTGTGGAGTGTTGACATTTGAACGTGTTATATGAAGTTTTGGAATAGGGGTGGTGTGGAGTGGGTGTGAAGTGAAAAGTTAAGAATTTTGTGGAATTTTGAATAAATGGTTAAATTTTGGGAAGTTGTAGTAAGTGATGAACAAAAAGGTTATGATATGATTTACGAGAATGGTGTTGTTGTTAATGAGTTCAATGAAATATAGACACATATTATACATTCTAATGCATGTACGTTAATTAAAAACATAGAGAAAAAACATATAAAGAGACGAACAGTATTTAATAACAATCTGAATGTACTTTAGAAATTTTGCTAAAAACACCTTACGTGTGTACACTCAGCGCTAAAAGTGCAGTCCCAGTAACTTTTTATAAGGTTTAAGTTTGTGAAAACAATATTTCACATTTTAAAACTGGCGCCACTATGCATTGTCATGGCCACTATACGCTCGCGTGCTTCGAAATGAAAAATTTTGTTTTTATAAACGAACCTTATCAAAAGTTACTGGGACTGCACTTTTAGCGTTGACTGACCATAATGAATACAATATCTGTTTCAGATGATAATAGAATGATGACTAACTGTCTTTCTTTCTGTCATGTTATAGAGTGCCTCGTGACTCCACCAGTTACGCTATACCCAGTAGACGGCACTGCTGTTGTTCTATCTACTACAAAAAAGACTTAATGCGATATGTGTATAAATAAGTAAAATGCGATGTGTGTAAAAAGTGTGTATAAAACGAATCCCGACTCTGGTATGTACCAATGAATGAAATTTAAATATATGTTTTTCACTTACGTACATAATTTACAGTCGCTAACGGTGAGGGAAAACATCGTGAGGGAAACCTGCCTATCCCACAGGATAGGTAATAGTCAGTGCCTATTTACGGCGATACGGTTTACTACCTATCACGTTGGGTGCTGTCTATCTAGTGATACGCGGGCTTTGAATGACCCATACCTAACATGCCTTTGAAATGGGCATTCAAGCCTCTGACTACCCTGCCATAATAAAAAAGGGATTGTGTATAAACAAGTCGTGAAGCGTATGTATGTAAAACGGAAGTAAATATATATAATTATATTTTTCTGTCCTTTTTTTTGACCTCGTCTCCACGCCTCTCTGTAATCCAAGACGGCATTTCACCTGTTTCTGTATTTACGAGTTCTGTGATAAATTTGGTCTCGGCTCGTGTTCACGATTGCAGGCTTAAGGCTCATTTTACGACGAAAGGTAGATAGTTAGGGGTTATGGGTTTATTTGTGACTTAATTGAAATTTTGAAAAGTATGGTACAGATATTAAGACTCAGCGCTAGAAATATATAGGTAGAAGATTATTAATCCCATATTTTTTATGAACATAGCATAAGTATCTACTAACAAATTGAGTCCTGGTTACTTTAATAAATAAATATTGTTATTATTATTATATTCATCGAATCGTATATATAATAAACGACCTAATTGGAAAGCATTAAAAAAGCATAGTTCTAACTCTGCCTCCACCGGGAATCAAACCTGTGAGCTCACGATTAGCGTTCAAATGGTTACTAGATCTGATCAGTACGGAAGTCATCAAGTAGTAAATTTCTACACCATATCCTTAAGAATACAACTACCAAAAACTTATTTACTTACTAAACTATCGCGCTACAATTTTAAAAATCTGCAAGAGACATAATCAAGTTACTCTTAACAAACTGCGTTTAACTAGGGGGAAAACTGAAATGCAGCGCAGTTGGAAAAGGGTAATCATAATAGGAGCTAAATAAGGTGCTTAATGTCGAGCGGCGGGCTGGTAATCCTGCTCTAGTTAAGGTTTCACTGCACCTAATTTGGTTGCTGCTATTTTTGTCTCCAAATAAGTAGGTACAAGTTATAGGATGCTTACAGATGTTCTATTTTCGGTTTGTTCTTAGACGTGACTAATAATGTATTTACACACTTGAAAGTAAAGTTAAAAATGACTGAGAAGATAAAATGTATTAATTTACAAGTTATATGTAAATACTCGTAAGTATATTTATGTATTTGAATGATTTTATAAGTACATATCTTTGAGTTTATATACAAAAGTCATATATTATATTTTGAATTTAATTGAAACGGCAGTGATTACATGTATTAATCTTTATATAATAAGTATGTATTTTTAAAATATATGTTAACTAGTACCCTTAACACAAGTGTTTAATGAACTTAGCAAGGGGCTAGTCCAATTGGTGTAATTGTAATAAACTAGTTTTTCAGTTTAGAGATTAACACCCAACTTGACTCATGCTCTTGTGTACAAACTTTGAGTTATTATTAAAATACAGAAGAATGCACTAGTACATTCAAGATATTTTTTCTCTTACTATAACTACGACGTATTTAAAAAAAAAACTATTTATGAACACAGATAATAAGGGCGGTTACGTAGGGGCCGGCCTAATAAGACATATAACAGTCAGATAGACGCTATATTGAAAAAAGGTGAAGTTAGGAGTACCTATAACCGCCGAGAGTGTATGAGAGGATGTATGAATGTCAATGAAGCCAAAGTGGTCTGTCAGGATCGGGACAAATGGGGATCCGTGATCTCTGCCTACCCCTCTACTCTACTAGTCTACTAGTATGTATGTATGTATAATTTCCTACTTTGTTAAAACCTGATATCTTTCTAAATCCTATCTTTCCGAATCCATAACAGTCAGATCTTTCCCGTTTGTCTTCCTACTAAATGACAGCTAGCTACACTTAACGAGTCCCCAATTTCCTCATATGCCCTTTAACCCCTGAAAAGAAGGGCGTTCACGATAATATCTTCTCATTTCTTGCCAATAACCGGCCGATCTCTAGCCATTGTTATCGAAAGCATTCCAATTTATCCATTGAGAGAGGCCCTTTCAAAATAAATAAATCTTACGGATTTATGCTCGTGTTCTGATTGGTTCGCACCTTGGTTTTGTTTACATGTTGTGTTTAGATGAATCATATCATATTTTATATGTTTGTTTACGTAGAGGCCGGTCCAATAAGACATATGACAGTCAGATAGACGCTTTATTGAAAAAAGGTGACGTTAGGAGTACCTATAGCCGCTGAGTGTGTATGAGAAGTTGTATGAGTGTCAATGAAGCGGAAGTGGTCTATCAGGATAGGGACAAATACGGATCCATGATCTCTATCTGCCCCTCTACAGGGAATCAGGCGTGATGTGTATGTATGTACGCGTCACCACTGTTTAAGCATGATAGCCGATATTACTTTTCTTAAATACCTCAACACATTATTCGTTAAAAACCTTAAACCTTCCAACAACTCTTTTGTCTATCACGTAAATATAATCCCGTTAGATTACAAAAACATGAAGTCTCAAAAATTCATGTCAATCTGCCAGCCCAACGAGATTCATAGAACCTTTGTCTGGAGATCAAGGGAGGGAATAAAATATTGTTAAAACCTACTTAGACAGCCTTTCCACTGTTACCTTGGGGACATTAAGGTAATATTTTACATGAATAAATTACATCATATTTGATGCTCGCGCACTAGAATTTTATTCACGAGACTTAGAACATACATTAGGTTAGTCTGGAACGTAAATAGGATACCTAGATTACGTTAGATAACAAGACAAACGAAAACAAACGCGTTCACGACCATTAACCCGGGGTAGTCAGAGGTTCAGGTGTCATCGCAATTGCGAATGTTGTAATTCTAATGCCATCGAACCCACGTGTTGACCAGATATTCAGTACTCAATGTGACAGGTGGTTAACTATGTCACAATTCACAAGCAAATAATTACATTTACATCATTAGATGTGGATGGAAAATATATTTTGTGCGTTGGGATAGAAACCCGTAATCAATATTATGGACTCTAAGTAGCTATAGCCAATTTGGTAAGACCTCTGGCTTATTATAGGGCCTAGGTTCAAACCCAGGTTCAGAAATGTAGCCATGAATTCAATAAATGTGACCTTCATTTACGTAAATATATTTAAAGTAGCTAACGGTGAGTTATGAAATTCAATCGAGTAAAAGTGGTTCGTGAGGATCGAGAAAAATGGCTATCTGTTATAATATTTTTTTGGGACACTGTTACACCAATTGAACTAGCGCCTGAGTAAGTTCATTTAAAACTTGTGTTAAGGGTACTAGTCAACGTATATTAAATAAATTTAAACTTATGATACATACAAAAATGCATATACACTACACATAATCAACAACCAGACTGGAAAGCAGAAGAAAAGCTTCTTCTTAACTCTGCCTCCACCGGGAATCAAACCTAGGCCCTCATTATTAGGTTCAGGTGGTTAACCCATCACGCCACGGAGCTCGTCGAAATATCTGCGTACTGTTTGTAGCTTTCGCACATATTGTACATACATACACATCACTCCTGATTCCCTGTAGAGGGGTAGGTAGAGATCACAGATATATATGTAGAGTATGTATGTAGAAAGACACATACATTTTTCTTTCAAGTCCCCTATTATGAAGCTATATTGCTGCCTTAATATTGTCTTTTAGCAATAAAAGAACAAATAAATGTACAGTTCCTAATACCATAAGAGAAAACGTGCTCAGTGAACCAAATATGCCTCGAGTGTCAGACTTGGACTATATCCAGCGGATGTTGTGTAGAGCAATCAATGTAGTGCTTAATTCTCTTATGGTATATTGGGTGGGATGTAATCAGCTGTTAAATAACAAATTGGAGGTTTTAAGGTGGTTTTTGGGTGATAGGTTATTTTACTTATTTAATATAAATGTTTTCATTCCTAAAAGCAGTATGCATATTAAATGTTTGTATCTATGATTAAGGAAACGTTAAAAATCTGTTACATGCATTCATATACATCATGCCAGATTCTGTAGAAGGGTAGGCTGAGATCATGTTGCGTATATAATACGTAACTACGCCTTTCCATTTCACCCACATATATATTTTTTCTCAATCTACTATCATTCATTCACATACAGTTTTAATATAATCATTGTTGACACTTTAACGGCGAGGGAAAACATCGTGAGGAAGCCTGCCTATCCCTCACGATAGGTAATAGTCAGTGCCTATGTACGGCGATACGGTTCACTACCTATCACGTTGGGTGCTGTCTATCTAGTTAGTTTAGTGATACGCGGGCTTCGAATGACCCATTCCTTACATGCCTTCGAAATTTTGGAGATGGGCATTCAAGCCTCTGATTGGGTAGCCCACCATAATAAAAAAGGGAGTGTGTATACACAAGTCGTGAAGTGTATATTACGAATGTTTTTTTATGATAACACTTTAACGATAATGATCAGTGTGATATACTCAGCTAGAAATAATAGCTATCTATTATCACGTTCTATTCTATAAGTGAATTAATAACTCAATTATCCCATACCTTATAGAGTAGTGCCATTCATTAATAAATGTCCGAAAGCATTCGCATTGTTGTATGACGGGAACACATTTATATTTTTTGCTTGGCCAGACCAAAGAGGCCGGTTAGGTTGAACAAACCTCTTTTGTTGGATGAAAATATGACCTCCTTTCTTCCGACTGTTTGCTGCATTGTTATTTGGTTCATATAATGTTGGTATTGCCTTTTGTTAAAGATAAAATGTTTGTACCTTTTAGTGTATAGGCTTGGTATTTATTAATGTATATATTACAGTTGATAACGGTGAGAGAAAATATTATGCAACATCGTAAGAAAATCTGGTTATCCGTCGGGATAGGTAATAGCCAGTGTCTATATACGGCGATACGGTTACTAGCTGTCACGGTAGATGTTGTCTATCTAGCGATAGGACTTCGAGTGACCCATACCTAACATGCCTTCGAAATTTTGGAGATGGGCAGTCAAGCCTCTGACTAAACCGCACAATAATGTATACAAAAAGTCGTGAAGCGTATGTTATGTTTATATTTCGTATTACTTTGTTTACAGGATTATTTCAAATCTATAATATTGTCCCAGCATGGGACAAAAAACGTGTCCCGTTCTAGCCTAGGACGTAAAAAGAATGCTAACTAGTTGCCGTTCTTCCCTGCATGTCGTAGGACGCGACTAAGGGACTGAGAGTAAATGGGATCAATTAGGCGATAGGCTAGCAAGCTATCATAAATATGCTATATGATATTATTACCCCGATTTTTATGCTAAGAAGTAACTTAGGCGAAACGAAATCTCCGAGGTCCTGTCCACCCCGAAAGGGATTGAACGACGTGAATGTATATGTACGTATATGTGTATCATTGTATACATACATACTATTATATAATGAAGCATAAATATTAAATTTTATAGCTTCTTAGCGCATTACATAATACATTTAACTTAACCCTAGTCTCATTGTCACTTCGCCCAAGCATGTCCTAATTTCTCTTAGATACCATTGAATTGTAACGACCTCTAGGGACACTAAAAGAGAAACGCTTAAGTTGCAATTAGATTAATATAAATACTACAGATGGCGCTCTCAGAAATCGATATACTAGAATGCGCAATTAAAATAAATAACGGAGAATAAGATACACAATTTGAATGCGTCACCTGTATAGAAATTTTCAACTCAGCCAATTAGTATGGACGAACACTTGCCTAGATAAGATGCTTTCTCTTTTCCTATAGCATGCAGTGAATACTACACAATTATAAGTCCCTTAATAATATTATTAAAAGGCAAAAACAAACGCGTTCACAACCATTATTATACGTGGTAGTCAGAGGTTCAGGTGACCATATCCGCAATTGTGAAGGTAGTAATTCTATGCTCACTTGGAACCCACGTGTTGACCAGGTAGTCAGTTCTCAATGTGACAGGTGGTAAGCCATGTAAATATTTACATGCACTGAAACATGTTCGGGAAACAAGTAGGTTTCCTCACCATGTTTTCCCTCATCGTAGTATTCGACGCATTTCGTAAATGTAATTTATTACGAAAATGTACATAGAAATTCATTAAACTTCATTTCTATTGGTACATGCTCAAGCGGGATATGAAGCCTGTACCCTTGAAACAGAGTCAAGGCACAAACAACTGAGCTGCGTCGTATTTATTCATTAATATATTGTCATTAATAATGTAATGAATTTGATTCTTATTCTAACGAAAAATCCACACAACTTTAAACGTTGTAAACATGTTAACACTAACATTTTAAACTCAGAATAAATTACTTAGTCACCTCACACTGAACTTAGGTATTCTATTTTCCAGACTAGTTCCAGACACTAAGTTCATCATGATGTGAATTTATTCATCGCACATGACTGGCCAAAGTTGACTCAGCGTGATCCAAGAGAAATTCGTAGTAAGGGCGTTACACTCGTAGTTCATAGTGGAAGATACTACGTACTGTTAGGGCGGCCGTTGGTTCAGGCTTTTTAAAAAAAACTCTTTTTCACAGGACACCAAGTTTATTCACTATAATACGGTTATAAGATTATAAGGTTTTATGAACTCGATGTTTGATAGCTATTGGTAGGTACTGGCACGGTTGAGTGTTTGCTAAGAACTGAATTAAATATTGGAATTAAAGTAAAGAATAAAATATGCTGAGCTTGCACTTGCTCGCATTGACGTCATCGGTAGGAAAAATACCGAGGTCTGAGGTAATCAGTATTACCTTATGTTGAAGATTATAACAGCTCCCCCCTTTAAGATGAAGCTGTATCTTAAATAGATAAGCGGAATCGAGATGTAATAGTGATCAAACATCAAATTTTTACAAGAGATTGACTTAAAATATAGAATTTGACTAATCCGTGATTCTAAACTAATAAGGCTATAATTTAACTATGATATAGAAATAAGGTTATAGTTACAATCATAAAAATTAAAAGTTATTTAAATTACGTTTACATCTATGAATATCTGGCAAGGATTTTGAATGATTTTCCTCTTCTGAACTAGAGATTTCTGTCATCTCTATAGAATTATTAATGTTGTTGCTATGTTTAATTCGTCTTTTATTATAACATTGGTTAAATACTTGTATACAGAAACCGTTATTGGGATCTGTATTTTTTCGATTTCTAAAACACATCATTAATTTGAAACTTGCAAACAAGAATAGTATTACAATGAAAACATAAGTAGTAGTAGAATAATACACTGAATATTTTACAAAATGAGATTCAGACTGCAGTTTTGTTATTTCATTCTCTAAGTTAGTTAATTTATGGGAAGCATATTTGAGAGAGTCAAGATTAATTTTACTTAAAGTAATAGGAGTTAAATATGGCAACGAATCATTAAACTTTTCCTTTTTACAGCAGTCATCTATTGTGATATCGAAAGCGATATTAGACGGGGATTTCATAAACAAAGTAGTAGAAGTAGAAGGGATGAGTTGAATTGTTTTTGAAAATCCGATGCAGTTTTCTGTAAGTTTAATGGTTCCTGTGCCTAGGATAGAGTAATCGGTTACATATTCATCACATTTTATCGTTATAGTAGTAGCGCTTGATTGTACATATATCCACTTATTATTTTGGAGTTTTTGCCATATGTCTATTTCACCAATAAGTATTTTAGAATTACATTCAGGAGGCAAGGATAAATTGACTTCCGTTAATAATTTTGATTCGCAATTAGGATTTGATATACTTGAAAATATAGAAACTAATTCGCATATAGAATAATTTTTATTAATGACTTTACAGTTATTTAAATTGTTCAGCATAGCATAGTGCATTCTATCTTCACTTATTGCTATAAAACTATCTGTAGGTTGGATAAGAGCGAATGATTTCATTTTCGGATCATTATGAGGGGTAGGTAAAGGAATATTCTTATAAACTGTGAAAGATTCTAAGGTTACTAAGGGTATGCGTATAACGAAAATTATTTTATCATTTAAATAGTAAGAGCTAAGAGATGAGACATCTATCAAAGAATGTATATTATTTATGTTTAAATCTACCGGGAAATCAAGGCGTTTATTAATTCTATTACTGTTAGCGGCCAATTCCTTAAAAAGAGCTAACGGACTTAATACACTAGGATGAAGGATATTTAATTTTAAAAAAAAATAAAATACTAGTAAAGTAGTTAGAAAGTAGAGAACCTTCTATTAAATTAAACAAACTATTAATCCTAGATACATAATGAAATAAATCGTCTACTTTTGTAATCTGGGATAAGATCTCATTCATATTTGTTAATTGTGAATTAATCCTTAATTCGTTTTGGTTTAGCCTTGAAATAGTTGAGTTAAAATTAGTTATAGTTGATTGCACAATATGAATGTTATCTTTCATTAAATTATACAGTTCGTTTTCATTGACCTTACATGAATCTATGGCTGCGTCATATTTTCGGGCATCGTCAGCGTCTAAGGTGCCGAAAAAGAATTTTAAAACTTCTCCTCCAAATTCTAAGGCTCTTTTGGATCTAGTATTATTAGGAGGAGTGGGTGAAATTATGTGAGATAAGGAATCGAGTTTTAAAAAGTTAGATTGCACTAAAACTTCAATGGGACTGGTTATGTCCTTGCATTGAATCATATCTGAGGTTTGAATCTTTTCGCAAAGCCCTAAACTTTTGTGAAGTAGTATTTCAATGTTATTAAGGTAAGGTTCAATAGAGGTTATTTCAATATGGGTTACAACATTCCAAAAATCATTGTAAAAATGTATAGTTGTAGTTGGTTCAAAGTAAATACCTGGACTGTGCACTATTGGAGTTATTTTTGATTCTGCATGGGTCCCAATTATTAGGGGCCTGAAATAGTAAAGATAAGAATAGATAGAGATTAATACTAGAATAAGTAATATGCATTTAATTAGATGGTTTAATTTCGTTAACGTGGTATTTAGTATGTTTACGACCAATTTGTAACGTAACATTATACATATTAGATACTTCCGTAGGAGTTGGGTAAATGATCTGATTTTTGTAAATGTGTACATTAATTTTAGAATAATGGAAAACATGTGCAATAATATTATAAATTTTTGTATAGTTTAATTTAGTGAAAGGGTCTGCAAAATCGGAAATGGCAAGATCCGTCTCACGTGGATAGCCGGTTAGGAGTAGGTCTCTTAATTTAATAAGTAAATTATAAATGGTTCTATAAGAACTTTCTTCGTAATGATGAACTTTTGTAAATAGGAAAAAGAATATGTGATTTTGATTATTTATGCATTGAATAGATTCGCAGGTGCGTTCACCTTCAAGGACTTCATTAGGATTTACCATTAAGGTTAATAAATTTTTACAATGGGGTATGGAAGAATCAAAATCTAGTGATGTCGGGCATGCTATGAGCTTGAATTGAGAATGATGAAGAGCTTCATTATGCTCTTGAATAAGGGTGTCACACGTTAAAGGTTTTGTAAATTGTTTTTTAAAATATTGGTCATAGGAATCCTTATTTAACCTAAAATGAGTTATGGCATTTACAGGGTTGCGAGACAAGGCGTCTGCATTTGAATTTATTCTACCTGGTTTGTATACGATGTCATAATCGTACTGTTCTAATTTGAGGCGCCATCTTAGTAAGCGACCTCCAGCGTCTTTAAATTTACTAGCCCATTGAAGTGGTCGATGATCTGTGACTATAGTGAATTTGGTACCATAGATATATGGGCGAAATGTGCCAACAGCGAACACGATTGCCAGAAGTTCTTTTTCCGTCGTGGAATAGTTTCCTTCGGCCTTATTTAGAGTACGGGATGCAAAGGCTATAGGTTTATCTAAACCTATTTCACCTTGTGATAAGATTGCTCCGACGGCATAATTTGAGGCGTCGGTGGTAATGAGAAAAGGCTTGGAAAAATCTGGATATTGGAGAAGTGGCGCAGATATTAATTTTTCCTTGAGAAGATTGAAAGCATGTTCTTGTTCTGAGGACCAGTGAAAATTTGAATCTTTCTTAAGAAGGGAAGTTAAAGGTTTCGTCAATTTCGAAAAGTTGTCAATGAATCGACGGTAGTAACCAGTCAGACCTAGAAATGACTTGACATCCTTTTGATTTTTGGGACAAGGGAAATTGGAGATGGCCTTGACCTTTTCAGGGTTTGGCATAACACCTTTATCGGTGATAACATGTCCCAGATAAGCGACTTCTCTTCTGAGAAATTCGCACTTATCGGGCTGAAGCTTAAGATTGTGTTGACGGAAGCGGTCAAACACTAACTCTAATTTTTGGATGTGGGAATCAAGATCATGTGAATATATTATACAGTCATCGAGATATATATAGCAGTGTAGGCCTTGCAAGCCGGAGAGAACTATATTCATAAGTCTCTGAAAAGTGGAAGGGGCATTTTTTAGTCCAAAAGGCATCCTCACGAACTCGTAATGCCCTGAGGTGCTTGTACCAGTGGAAACAGTGAACCCTGTTTTGGGAGCGTCTTCGGGAGACATTTTCAGTTGATGAAATCCGGATGCGAGGTCCAGAGTGCTAAAATATTTAGAATGTCCTAACTGGTCTAAGATGTCAGTGATTAGAGGTAGTGGGTAAATTTCCGAGACTGTAACATCATTTAGTTTACGATAGTCAATAACGACCCGCCATTTTTGTCGTCCAGAGGCATCCAACTTCTTGGGGACGACCCAAACTGGAGCGCTCCATGGAGATACAGAGGGGCGAATGATGTTCTGGGTTAACATTTTCTTGATTTGGGAATCGACTTCTTGCTTGTGACATTCAGGGAATCTGTACGATTTTACGTGAATAGGTGGTGCATTCCCAGAATTAATTGAATGTTCGATGGTGCTTGTGAAAGATAAAGGTTCCTCATCGAGGTGAAAGATGTCAGTATAATTAGAACAAAGATCTAAGAGCTTCTTCTTCTCTTCATAATTTAAATGTAAACAACGAATTTGTTCGATAACTTTTTGTGATCTATAAGAACTATTAGCAGATATATTAAAGATATTGGAAGAAGGTTCAGAGTTAGATTTGAGAAATTCAAACGAGGTAAGATAAACTTCATAATTATCAATTAACACGTCGGACTCAGTGGTATTTAAAATAGTAATATTAACACGATAATTAGGCTTAATACTAACTAAACTATTAGCTACGTAGACACCGTCACTGATGGTGTGGTCTAAGACAAGTGCTTCACTAAGATTATACACTTCATCTATATTTGAAACCTTGCATTCGACAATAGCTTCGGAACGGGCAGGAATCGTATAACAAGTTTTCGAGAAGCAAATGGGTATAGAAAACTTATCAAAAACTAGGGAATTGGTAGAATAGTGTACATCTATATTAAAGTGTTGAATAAAATCACTTCCAATAATTCCATCATATTGGAGCGCAATAGAGTCACTAATTGCATGGAACTCGTAACCAAAAGTGAATTCGTTAAAATTGAAATTAAGACGGATAGAGCCTAAAGATTCACAATAGGAATCGTTGTCACTCAAGCCTTTTAGCTTAATTATATCTGAGGAGAGCTTCGGTAGAGATGAGAGACGAGAATATTTTATGATAGATATAGTAGATCCTGTGTCGATAAGAAAACATAGAGGGTTGTGGTTAAAATTAGTTTTCAGATACACTTGAGGTAAAGATAACTTATTATTTACGTTATTAACCTTATAACAGTTTTCACTATAACCTTGTGCGGTTAAAGATTTAGGAACACAAGTTTGTGTTTTCTGGGACTTATTCTTACAAATTGATTTAGTATTAAAATTTGTATTAGAGTTAGGTTGAGGAGATATAGGAGAGCTAAAAGCTTTAGTGTCTTTATTATCAGCCATAGGACGCAGCGAAATGGTGCAAGATTTAGTAAAAGATTCAGTGGCATTCGTTGCGTTAAATAAAGGCTTTGTCCTAATATAAGAATTAGTATCATAAGAAATAGTAGTATAAGATTTGGAATTTTCACATTTGTTCTTATAAGATTTAGTATTAAAAGAACTAGTATAAGAATTAGTAGGGTAAGATTTAGTATTGGTATTTAAAGAATTAGTATTAAAAGACTTAGAATTACGAAAAGATACAGTGGCGTGTGTGTCCTTTTCAGCCTGAAATTTCGGCCGACACAATTCCGAAATTGGCATTAGTTTAAAGAATTAGCATCATGTTGAGTAGGTACATGTGTTTCGACAATATGTACATTTTTAGGGGTGTTGTAATTAGAAGGTTCAGAAGGCAATTGAGCTCGTTGTTAGCGCTGTCTGTTATTATATTGCCGTTTTCGGCATTCATTAATATTATGGCCTTTGTTTTTACAATAGGCACAAGTTTGTGACGATGGTGAGGAGAAATTAGGTTTTGGCTTAAAATTTGGATTAGAATGAGAATTAGGAGGTTGATTATTGAGCGCGAGGTTAGGGTTGGGGACATGGAATGTCTTATGTGGTGGTTTATTCTTCTTAGCATAACATTCAAATGAACTGTGTCCAGATTTGTGACAAAAACTACACGTTTTATGAGGTTTAAGAGAGATTTGATGGAATTTGAATAATTTTTCTTCCTCAATCGCGTGGTTAACAGCCTCATTAAGGTTTCTAGGGTTACGACACCGGACGATATGGCTAAAGCTAGAGTTTAGACCCAATAGGAATGTATTGAGGGCGAGATCCTCCATAGCGGCGATCCTGCCGGGGAGCTCGGTCCTATCTGTGCAGCTGTTTTGAATGTCGGCTTGAATCCTAGTTAAACAGTACTCAACTCTTAAGGAATATTGAGCTACTGACTCAGATGAATTTTGGCGACAATTTTGCAAGTCTACTAATAGGTGGGTGGCGTGTTTCTTTTCGCCAAACGTAGATTTAAGAAATTCTTTTAATTCTGAATTTTCGTTAAAAGATTTGATTCCGACTGCGATTTGCGCTTTTCCCTCTAGTTGGGATATAATAAACTTGAAAAGAACGTTTTGTTGATCGGGTGTAGATAGAGATATGGCATTGTCGCAATTATTTAAGAATGAAGGGAGCGATTCTCTGTCTCCGCTATAAGGTTTAATAAATTTAGTCAAAATAGTAAGTGGAACAAGAGCTTGTTTTTCTTCTTTGACAGACATAGTGAAGTTAGTGCAATAACGAAATTAATCACAATAAAGAAATATAACTGAATTAGTGTCCTTAGAATGGGGAAATTGTATTAGAACTAGAATTAGAAATATTAAAATCAGAAATAATAAAATCACTAAAAATAATTAACGTCACACACACAAATAAAACTTATAACTCACAGGACGATGAGCAGGGACAGCATGCCGCAGGTTGCAGTGATGATGCAGTTCCAATGCACAGCGCGAAGGCGACGCGTCGGCGATAGGAGAATCGGAGCCGAGAGCGCGGAAAGCAGCGGCGGCCAGCGAGCGCGTGGCTATTAAGTAGGTCAGCTCGCGGCGGGGCGCGGCAACGGCGTAGAGCGCGACACGTGGAGGTGACGGAGTTCTTCACAGAGCCAACAGGAGGAGTATGGCGTGATGCGGGCTTTCACTGATGTAGAGGCTTACCGTCGATCACGGTGACAAAGAGTAGTGGCGCGGGCTTGGCTTTGGTCCAAGTCTTATCGTCGACCAAGAGCCTGGGTTCGGGGGCCAATGATGCAGCTGGTAGCCTCTGTCTTCAAGAATGAATTTGGGAAGCGTCTGCACAATGATCCTGGGTCTTCTTGCCAGGATCCCACTTCTGACACCAAGTTGTTAGGGCGGCCGTTGGTTCAGGCTTTTTAAAAAAAACTCTTTTTCACAGGACACCAAGTTTATTCACTATAATACGGTTATAAGATTATAAGGTTTTATGAACTCGATGTTTGATAGCTATTGGTAGGTACTGGCACGGTTGAGTGTTTGCTAAGAACTGAATTAAATATTGGAATTAAAGTAAAGAATAAAATATGCTGAGCTTGCACTTGCTCGCATTGACGTCATCGGTAGGAAAAATACCGAGGTCTGAGGTAATCAGTATTACCTTATGTTGAAGATTATAACAGTACGTAGGCTTGTAAATGGCGACATGGCTGATCACCTGTCACATTGAGTACTGACTATGTGGTCAACAAATGGTTTCGAGGTGTCCATAGAATTACTACCTTTGCAATTGCGGAAATGGATAACTGAACCTCTGGCTACCCCGCTAGGTTTTATGGTCGTGAATGCGTTTGTCTTTTTGTCTTATACTACGTTTGTGAACGTACTCAATAATGATTACTAATAAGTCAGACTCTCTATACTATTATATTATTGTAATTACATATATACACATCTAACGACCGATTCCCTGTAACGGGATAAGTAGAGATCACAGATCCCCATTTGTCCCGATCCTGACAAACCATTTTCGCTTCATTGACACTCATACACTTCCTCAGAGACATAGAGGATTGACAAAAGGAAGTGTGAAAGTGGGTGAAGTGGAAGGGCGGTTAAATAGGGGCCGACCCAATAGGACATATGACAGTCAGATAGATGCCATATTGAAAAAGGGTGACGTTAGAAGTACTCATGTATCAAATATAAATATTCACGGCCTTTCATCCGTTTCAAGGTAGACAGAATTTCGGAACTAATTATTTACGTTTACATTAACGTCGTGAAATCCCTTTCTGGGTAGAAAAAATCTTTGAGACATGAAAACGTCGCCTAGGTAACTTAAAAACTAATATAATGTTTAACATGGTACAACAACGCAAGCAGAATTATTAAGTAAATCACATTCATCTGTAAATATTATTTAAAAAAATTGATTGCTAAATAAACATACTTAATATTGAAGAACAAAAGTTCATCACTAACAAACAGAAAACAAAATATCTAACACCCAACAACGAAAGTAGCCATATTGATAAAACTCCGCTTTGCTAGTGTTTCATAAACAATTTGCGAAGTCGTCTGCGGGTTCCGTAGCGTTTGATTTGAAAAGTTTTTATTGCGGACCCCTGAATTATATTGGGATTCACTCTTCGTTTCTTTTGACAATAAACGCGTGGAACATGTATTTTATTTTAGTTTCTGTCAAGGTTGTTGTACGGTGGTGGTTTGGGACTGGTATTAAATTAACCAGCTGCCTCATATCCGAAAAAATATGTGAAAGAGGCGAGAGTATTATTAGGAGATATAATAATGCCATATAAATGCTCTCACATCCATCAATACCAATAAGGACTAATGAGATTGTATGTGTCTTTCCAAAGAAGTTAATTACCTTTTTTTTTTAATTCTTAGAAAGTCATTTACCACTAAGGTTACGTCGGCGAAAGTAGTACAAACACTGATGCCAGGTGTTAGCACTTCCTGTTATTCCGTCGCCATGGTTATGTCAATGCCGCCAGCTGCTACAACAGAAGTCGAAGCTGCAATTATGTTCTTCCTTGTTCTTCGGTTTTTTCCAGTCGCATCACAATTGACTAAATATGCAGCTGAAAATAATTATTTCTATTTTCAACTTTCACTGAGCTGCTGACTTTTTTGACAAACCATCGGCAATTGGACCTTTCATCTTTAAATATAAATTTTTAGTAAAACTAAACATACAATACTCTCTCTATCGTATAAAATACAAAATACCTATTCAAAGACCCCAGCTAAAATCGAACTTAAACACATAACTCAACCTCAAAGCCATTCACCCTTAGTTTCCAAGACAACAGGTTTCAAATTCATCATCGGAATGAATTGTTCTGGAAACTGTCAATTAGGGATTCAAAGGAATCGATTGACTATTAATCAAGTCTCCACTTCGACAATGAGGCTCCAGATTATTGCACGGAACCCATCGCGTCTACTGGTGGACCCTAAATTGTTAAGCTGGTTTGTTATGGGCAAAATTAATAGGTTATAGTTTTAAGAGATTCGCGATTTATACTCATGTTTAATAAGTAACGGGACTTATCGCGTAAGTTTTTATATAATAAAATTACCTTGATTAACCCAATAATAAATTAATAAATGGTTATTAAAGGTAATTTTATTATATAAAAACTTACGCGTTAAGTCCCGTTATTATTAATCAAAAATAATAGGTACCTTATTTAAAGAGCTAAAAAGTAGCATTAGTTTAGCATGAAAAATAGTATGTAATGAGAATGATCAAATAAATAAAAGGTTAATTAATGAAACGCTTTATGGTAATTTTATATGATTCATAGGCTAGTTTTCGGTGAAGGATTTTCATTGCATATATCGTTAATAACAAGAAATTAATTGCAAATAAATAAATAAACATTGGAACGCTTCTTGACCGTAACACTTTCTGTCTGGGTGTCAGTTTGAGACTGGGTGCAAAAATTAATGGGGGTCATCGCTGTCGTTGTGGTGGGCTGGTTGATGAGTTGGGACACCATGGCCTCTCGTGTCAGAGAAGTGCTGGTCGCTGGTCGCGACACGCCGCGCTCAATGAAGTTATTCGTCGTGCTCTTGTCGCTATCGACGTGCCTGCTGTGCTTGAGCCCGCTGGTTTGGCTCGTGATGACGGTAAGAGACCTGACGGAATGACTATCATTCCTTGGAAATGTGGAAGGACTTTGGTGTGGGACGCCACATGCGTGGACACTCTGGCTCCATCCCATCTCGCTGGGTCGGCTAACGAGGCTAGCACTGCGGCCACTCTGGCCGAGTCTCAGAAGTCGAGGAAGTACTCAGCACTTACGGACGAGTATTGTTTTGTCCCGTTTGCTGTTGAGACTTTAGGTCCTTGGGGTCCTGGGGCTCATCAATTAGTAAATGAAATATCATCCCGTTTAATTGAAAAGTTTGGGGATCCCAGAGCTGGAGCATTTTTCTCTCAGAGAATTAGCATAGCTATTCAGAGGGGGAATGCTATCAGTGTCTTGGGAACCCTACCACCCTCTGACAGCGATGATTATAAAGATGTTTTCTATGTAATTTAATTTTTATTTCTACTTTAGGTTTATAGTTTTAATTACTTGTTGTATGTATGTAAATAAAAGTGTAAAATAAAAGTTTAAACGAAATAAATTCCACTGCTGCTTGAAATATTTTGAGATTATAAAAAAAAATTTATGAGAATTTCAAAGTTAATTGTCATTTAAAGCTATATAATATTATTTTTTTCTTTCGTTATTTTTAACATTCCATTTGTTAGTGAACCAGGAGAGATTTGGCTGGATTTTTTTAATTTGGCAATCAATTATCTGTACCTATCTCGTTAGAGGGCAAGGGACATGAATATCCCTTGTATATATTCACATGTAACTACATACAAGTATATGTATTGAAAAAGGATACCATTTAATACTACTTACCTCTTTTTCAACCGTCCTTGTCACACAATTTAATATCGCCTCTCAAGAAACCAGTCTTACCAAGTGGCCCTTTACGAAATGTATTAGAATTGATAGATTTATTGCATGATTGCCTCGGCCGAGCCCCTGTTATCACTGAATTTGAATACATTAAATAATTCTCCAGATTGTATGCTTATATTGAAATTGATTTATGGATTGGGTACATTATTTATTAGACGTTAGGGCCTCGAATAGTATGAGTATATACTCGTTTTGTATTACTGTATAGTAATATTTATGTCACAGAAGCTTACAGTGGAAAAGCGGTTGTAAAGGCGGCCCGATAGGACATATGACAGTCAGATACACGCTATATTGTAAAAAGTGACGTTAGATGGACTTATAACCTCTGTGTGTGTATGAGTGTCAATGAAGTGAAACTGGTTTGCAAAAGTTTTCGTTTTAATTTTCTTTTGTACATAGTTATCATATTCAATAAGATAAGTAATAAGGCATACCTTTGTTTGCAGGAGATGACTATTTGACTATACTGAATAATAGGCATACAAGACAAACGCATTCACGACCATTAACCCTTGCGGGGTAGTCAGAGGTTCAGGTGTCCATCTCCGCAATTGCGAAGGTAGTAAATCTAAGGCCACCTCAAACCCACGTGTTAACCAGACAGTCAGTACCCAATGTGACCGGTGGTAAGCCATGTCGCCATTTACTGACTATTACCTGTTCGGGGAACGGATGGGTTTCCTCACGATTTTTTCCTTCACCGTAGTATTCAGCGCATTTCTTAAATGTATTTTTGTTAGGAAAATGTACATAGAAATTCATTAAACTTTATTTCCATTGGTACATGCTCAAGTGGGATTTGAACCCTGTACCCACTGATACAGAGTCAAGCCCCTAACAACTGAGCTACGTCGAATAGGCATACTTGTATGATATTTACTTTCACCTGTCAACAAAAAATGAAAGCCTAAACAAGCATAGTGAAAAAACAGTTAAAATATAACGAACGTGAGAAAGTGAGAATTGACATTCACAGATATATATTTATTTAAATATTCACAATTTATACGGATAAACCCTTTCAGGGAAAACAGACATTTAGGTATTTATTTCATTTATACTTAAAAACTTATATTATTGAAAATTTTTAATGCAATATTAGCTATTTACTTACATTTTTGTATTTTAACAACATTATCATTCTAATCTTATTTTAAATCTATATTGCTTACGAAATAGTGAATATTTCATATATATCCGTGAAAAGAGTCGGCCATTGGAAAGACGTGGAGTGACATAGGACCTTAATAATAAGAATCCGTGAAAAAAGAATACTACCTAGCTGCCATAGACTTTAATGGAACTTATTGAGCAATGGGCTAGTAACCTGTCACCAATGTTCCATCTTATATTACAACCCCATAATTCATGCTAAAAAACCTAGGAGAGATTATCGTATATCAGGATTCTATCCACCCTGAAAGGGATTAAAGGACGTGAATGTATACTGTATGTATGTCATATGACATACATATAATATACATCATGCACATAAGTACATATTAGTATGTCCTATCTAAAGAAACATAGACTTCCTCACCACGATTTTTTATTCTAGACACCTATTTATTGAGCAAACATTTCTTAGCTTCCTGACCTGGCAGGGGAAAATCCACCCTACACCCCTACATTTAAGATTCATTTTCCCTAAAACCATTCCTAACTGAATAACACAATATTCTCGCTCACAACTCGATCAAAACAGTACACAATACATTTGAACTAATCAAAACAACTGCAAGCGTATTGCAACACTCACTTATTTCTGCACCGAAACTTTCTTCTCCTTTAGCCCGAACACGAGTTGTATTTAGTAGGACCGATAAATGGACCGATTTCTCAAAGAAAGACAATCAAAAAAAGATTTTGGGACTACTTAGTTTTGAGAAGTAGTCAACGTTCACGTGCCATATCTGCAACGTGAATCTAGTGATTAAGCTAGAGTGGCCACTTACCCTTTAGCCTTGACTTAACTGTTAACTACATAGTCGATATTAAATGTGTTATTAATTCTTAATACCTTATTAACATTCACTACCATTGCCTGTTGAAAAAAGAACAGGGGCATTACCTACTACAATATCATAACAACCCCGTTGCTACCAAACGTACGTTACGCTACGGACGAGCTGTCCTTACCCAAAGGGAAAAAGAAGGTCATTTAATATGGGGTTAAATACTTTGTCATCCGAATAGTGTACTGTTATACAAAACATGAGACAGCGTTTTAACCTTGATTTATGTCCGACTTTTTGAAATATTAGTGCGTTACACATTTTAGAATCACTACATTTTATTTTCCTATAATAAAATCGGTGACCGATTCTCGTGTGTACGCGCGAAGGCTTTAGGTTTATACTGCAAGTTCTTTGTATTTGCGAGGAAAGCCTGTCACGTACTAAGCAAGTCTCGCTGGTTTTCATGAAGTTGGTCCGAAGTGCTTCTTTGTATAGCTAGAGGCTTTCTCAATTTCTCTAAGGCTCTATTGTGGGGAGTTTGGAACAGGTGTTTTTAAAATATACTTCAGTCCACGTGTGTAGTTTTTTAGTTCTGAGTAAGGACTAAGTTGGACTGTTAAGTATGATGACTATAACCATAAAAAGACAGATAAACGCGTGCACGACCATTAACCCTTGGTAGTCAGAGGTCAGTGTTGGGCAAAATTTAACTGCAAAGCACAATTAAAAATAACACTTAATTAATTGTTAATTGTGTTGTTTTTTTTTATTTTTTTTTAATTCTTTATTAAGCCATTCACCACTAAGGTTATGTCGGATGAAGTACAAACACTGAGGCCACGGCGTTTGAACTTCTTGTTATTCCACCGCCATGATTACACCAACGCCGCCAGTCGCTACAACCGAAAAAAAAAGAAATCGAAGCTCCAATTCTTCTCTTCCTTTTTCTTCGGTTCGTTCCAGTTTAGGATCTAAATATAATCCCAAAGCAAACATATTTAGCCAATTTGGCATCACAACTGACTAAATATTCAGCCGAAAATAATTATTTGTATTTTCAATTTTCACTGAGCTGCTGACTTTATTGACGCACCATAGACGACTGAATTGAGTTGTTGCAATTAACAATTAAGTATTTAATTGTTAATTGTGACGTTACAATTAACAATTAATTATTTTAGTTGTTATTTTAAAATTTTACCTTGCAGTTAATTATTTTTTTAAACAATTGAAAATATTAGTTGCATTTTTTAATTGTACTTTACAATTAATTTATGTTAATTTAAATAAATAAATTGTAACATCACAACTAATAGATTAATGAAGGACTAAATTAATTGCAATTATATTTTAATCAAATAATGAGATGCTTAAAATTTTAATTAATTAATGCCCAACACTGTCAGATGTTCAGGTATCCATCACCGCAATTTCAGACGTATAATTCTATGGCTATCTCGAACCCACGTGTTGACCGGATAGTTAGTACCCAATATGGAAGGTCGCAAGCTTTGATGCCATTAACAAGCACTGACTGTTATTATGGTCGAGGAACTGGTAGGTTTCCTCACGAAGGTTTGAATAAAAATAGTTTATTTTTCGGATTTGAGGAAACCTATATATGTATATATAATCAAGGACCTTAATGTAATGTCCTTCATTCACGTTATTATATTTTTCAATAATAGGTCAAATTTGAAATAAGATTCATCAAAACTGTAGAATACATTATCCAATACACCAATCGCACCAATAACGTAGCGGACAAAAGCATTCATACATTTTATTTTTATGGGTCCTTGGAGACAAGTTCGAACTTATGACAACACTAACTATGTATGTAACATCAATTATATTACCAAACTATTCAACTACAACTATTAGTCGCCAATTCAGAAACTAACCAGTATTAGTTAATTCCGAACGTATATATAACGACCTCAACACTTTTGCGCATGGACAGAATCTCAGAAACTCGGATACTGTTATTACTACCGGGGATGTTATTAAATAAATATACATTCACGTCCTTTATTCCCTTTAAGGGAAGACATTTCGGAGATATAATATCTCCTAGGTTACTGTTTAGCATGAATATTGGGGTTGCGATGTTACAACGGAACATTGGTGACAGGTTGCTAGCCTATCGCCCAATAGATTCTATTTACCCCTAGTCTCTTAGTCGCCTCCTGTGACATGGCGAGCAGAATGGAAGCTAGTTAGCTTTCTTTTTACGTACCAAACTACCACAGGACAGAATCCAATCAGTATATTGGTGACAGGTCGTTAGTCCATCGCCTAATATTCTTTAAACTCCTAATTCATTAGTTACCTCCTACGCATTACTGAGAAGAAAAGCGAATAGTTAGCATTTTAATTACCTCCCAAACTAGCACGGAACATTGTTAACTTAGCAATCAAATGAGAACCGTTCCTAAAGATAGCCTAGGTTTCTTAGTGTTTTTCCTAGAAGCACTAGACATTGTTACTGGAACAAAGCATTCCTTTTAAACTTCCCAAGTAATTCTGAACTAGAGAACAATATTTTTAAACAACGAACTAAGATTAACGATGTCTCAGACTTGATGTTAACTTTCCCGTGCTACTTCAGCGCTAACGCGATTAATAATAATGCAATCTAAAGCTGGTTTGAGATTTAAAACGTGTAACCAGCTTTTCTGTTCCATATGTTGTCATGGCAACGCCAATGTAAATGCTTAAACAGACATGAAGATTGTGAGCAACTTATATGTATAATTAGCTTTCTCAGAAAAATCAAGTATGTGTATACATACATATCACGCCTAATTTCCTATAGAGGGTTAAGCAGAAATCACGAAACCCCATTTGGCCTGATCCTGATCGACCACTTTCGCTTCATTGACACTCATGCATCTTCTCATACACATTTGGCAGTTATAGATACTCATACTTCAAAGGATACCCTATTTAAATATAGCGTCTATCAGACTGTCCTTATCTTATTGGGCCGACCACTATTAATATATAAAAAATATATAGTTGGAACTAATTATTAAAAAACAGAAAATTTCGAGGTAGGTCTTTCAATGCTAAAGAAAAATTGTATGACAGTTAATGTATTATATCAATACACAATAATTACCGGGAATAAGGAGACATGGTTTATCACATGTCACTGTATTAGTACTTAGTAGTATGGATATATATACTCGTACATAATAATAATATAATAATACTTGGAACACTATTACACCAATTGAAATAGCCTTGGTAAGTTAATTTAAGACTTGTGTTAAGAGAACTAGTCAACGTATGAATAGTAACGAGTAGGTTACTGTTTAAAAAGAGTTCGATTTATAGACTCTTACGCTATTGCGGATACCGATTTTAACTATCACCCAAAGTTTACAAACATACATGAACATCACGCCCATTATCCTAAAAAGGGGTACTACAAAGTATCTAGCTAAAGTGTAAACGAGAAATGTATGTATGCATTTTAGTAAAACGTTAAGAATAAAAAGCACACGCTAACACTAACGAAATTGTGCTTTTAGAACAATTTGCATATTTTTAAACTTGCGTTTCGTACCGCAAAATTGCTGTGGGAACAACATGCTAAGTTTAAATTGATAAAACATTACCTAGCAGAGGTACCGGGTTCAATTACCGGTCGGTTGACGGATAACCTATTTAATAACTTAAAGGGATGTAAATATAACTTAATGTATCAGGATTATCAAAGCTTAATTATATTATATAATTTCGATATGACAAAAAAAATCACGTGCGTGGTACGTGAGTCGAAATAATCATAAATATTAACCAAAAAATGTATACATTCATGAATGGGAACCTCAAATATATGATATTATCTCCGTCACTTTAAAGCATTACGTAGGGGACAATTGTGACGTTTCTAGCGCCGAAATAAAAGTCAATTGTTAATGACAGTCACAATAGACTGACTATATTGAAAAAGGCGGACTATGACGTTCTTATTTTGGATATTACCTATATCCTGCCATTGTTAGATAGACGCTATATTAAAAAAGGGTGAATGAGTACTTATAACCAACAAGATGTATGAGTGTCAAAGAAGCGAAAGTGGTCTGTCAGGAACGGGACAAATGGGGATCCGTGATACTCTGCCTACCCTCTATTAGGCGTCAGGGAATAGTGATAGAAGAATTATGTTCCTGCGGTTTGGTTGATGTATTACCGACCTCTAAGTACTCATCTAAGTTCTGTCCACTTTATGAGGATTTAAAAGCGTGATGCATATGTACATAATATATAACCATTTAGCTCGCAATAAATACCCACTGATCCAAATATGTAAGTGGTGTTTTAATGTGAAACTTGGATGGCATCCAATTCATTTAATGTTCGGGAACAAAAGCACTCGCTCCGTTGTGGAACTGCAGTGGAATGAACTTATTAGACATGTGTCATGAATACGAATCAATGCCGTTGAAATTCTTATGCTGTTGTTTTTAATGTTTTTTGGTAAGTTATGGATCAATTATAGGGGTCATGTGGTATTAATATAAAAATGTGTGATACTTAAAATAATTAATAAAATATGTTTTGTGTTAAATTCTAAAGATAAGATTTTTTCTTTCAAAGAACATAATTCAAATATAATTAAAATGAGAATAGAAATAAAATCAGCCAACACAGTCATAGATGTATACTAGAAATACGTACGAACACATATCAAAGTTTATGTTTGGGTTGGGACTATATCATTTAAGTGAACCATTCAGTATTTTGATGTACGATTCCTTATTTTATGTTTTTTAAACACTGACCATTCAAATATATCTTATCATAAATCTCACACAAACATACAAATCACGCACGTTTCCCTATAGGGAGGTAGGCAGAGATCACGGATCCCAATCTATCCCACACACTGCCATTTTATCGATTGCCTGAAAGTATAAACCATCAACTCCTATAAAAAAAACTTGAATACAGACCTACCTACCTACTATTCACTTACACTCTACTAATACAGACTTAGGAAAAAGTTTCTCAGTAATATTTGAATCTTTATTTTCTTTACAAGATTAGTACCATATCACCCGTTTTCCCGTACCTTATAGACAGGGCCTAACTAGGTTACCAGTCCGCCACTCGAGCTGTTTGGCACATACATTACACTGGATCTTGGACGGAATCCAATGCTCTTAGTTACACAATCGACGCTGAGACAACAAATTCTTGGGATTAGGGTCACGCGAGTAAACTGGCCTGAGACATGGCCGGTTCATACATACATAACATATGCTTCACGACTTGTGTATACACACTCCCTTTTTATTATGGTGTGGTAGTCAGAGGCTTGAATGCCCATCTCCGAAATTTCGAAGGCATGTTAGGTATGGGTCATTCGAAGCCCGCGTATCACTAGATAGACAGCACCCAACGTGATAGGTATTGAACCGTATCGCCGTATATAGGCACTTACTATTACATACATGCATAACATACATACATAACATAACATACGCTTCACGACTTGTATAATAATTTTGACGACCATGGCACGATTGCGTGATCACCTAAACGCTAATCGTGAGGTCCATCGATTCTAGGTGGAGGCAAAGTTAACTACGCTCTTCTTCTGCTTTCCAGTCTGGTGGATTATATACATTATATAATTGATTTCCGGCGGAGGCAGAGTTAAGAACTATGCATTTCTTCTGCTTTTCAGTCTGATCGTTGATTACATACACTATACAGGGTGGCGCATTCAAAACGGTCAGTATGGGGAAGTCTGAAACTATAAGAGATACGAAGATTTGTTCTTAGGAACCATGTCACCGATTTTGATAAAAAGAAGAACTGCATTCATACTTTCTTTGAAAAAACAACTGTATCCAGTACGGGATGCGAACCCGGTTGCTTTGGAAAAATAAACTTGCCCTTTTTACTTTTTCTTTTTAAATATCGATTGTGTAGGTCTCAAGCTGTAAATGTTTCTATGAAACATGATGTCCAAAATGAATAAAATGCATTGTTTTGGCATACTTTAGTTTACATACATACCGTTACAATACTCAACAATTTCAGATATGTAAAATTGTCTCTATGGCTGTTTGTAGTTTTGTACCTCTCTACTTGTTACATACACCATATCATGTGACATTAGCATTGCATTAATCCTTTTAGAAAGTTTCAACTAACAATCTATTGAAAAGTCCACTTAAAGTGACATGTTAAACCATATTTTGAAAATGTCTTGTGGGGTTACGTTAAGAATGAATTTTCCAAAACAAGCTATGACACCGTTGAAAACCTAAAAGTAGCAATAGAGTAAAATTTAACGCAAAATTAACCACATGAAAATACAAAATTCAATAGTAAAGTCAAGTTAGTTTTCATATCTAAACGTGTTGAATGTTGTATTGAAAACAAAGGTGGTCACTTAGAACACCTACTATGATAAATTAAAGTATGCCAAAACAATGCATTTTATTCATTTTGGACATCATGTTTCATAGAAACATTTACAGCTTAAGATCTACACAATCGATATTTAAAAAGAAAAAGTAAAAAGGGCAAGTTTATTTTTTCAAAGCAACCGGGTTCGATTCCCGTACAGGATACAGTCATTTTTTTAAAGAAAGTATGAATGCAGTTTTTATTTTTATCAAAATCGGTGTCATGGTTAATAAGAACAAATCTTCGTATCTCTTATAGTTTCAGACTTCTCCATACTGACCGTTTTGAATGCGCCACCCTGTATATTGTGTATTTATCCATCTATAATAAGTATATATTTATTTAAATACGTTGACTAGTACAAATATACGTTTGCTACACTATTGGTTTGAAGAAGTTAATACATTTATTTAGTCTCATACAAAACTACTATCCTTTGACCGCTTATACTTATGAATTTAATTCAAATAAAAACATTGGAACATAACATATTTTTATTTATATCTATTTTAAACATGTTTTTTTACATGTAAGCATATTCTCTTGTTTTATTTTAACAAAATTACCAGCATTTTTCATCGCTCCAATCTTTCAATCTCGAAAATAAATCCCAGAACATATTTCCTTTTCTTGGAATTAATTCCATCATTCAAGATTCAGGAGATGAAAGCTGACTTTGTTATTCTATATTAGTTTAGTAAATCTATCCTGAAACACTTTGTTATTAATAGCGATGTCAATTGAAAAACTTTTACTTAAATATTATATATATGTATATACATTGAATATTTCTTTATATTCTTATCGTATAAAGGAATGACAAAAAAAGAGACAAACGCATTCACAGAAAAACACAAAGTGAATAAGTAAAAAAGTTAATACCATCGAGCTAAGTTCATTTTTAATACTAAGTTAGGAACAAAGGCAAAGGAAAAGAATTAAGTTATCCAAGTTTCAGTTTAAGTAATCCTATGAGAGGCTTTAATGGATAATGCTTTGGTTATAACTACTTAATCTCGTGCTAGTCTGTGACGTAAACAAATACTAATTAGCTACCCGGCATGTCGTAGGAGGTGACTAAGGGACTAGGGGTAAGTTGAATTATTTGGGTGATAGTCTGGCAACCTGTCGGCAATCTTCAATACAACATAACTGCTGTAAAGTTACCTAGGAGATATTTTCAAGTCTCCAAAGTTCTGTCCACTCCAAAACAGATTAAAAGACAAAATGATAAAAACATATGCGTTCATTAACCCTTGCGGGGTAGTTAGAGGTTCAGGTGTCCACCTCCGCAATTGCAAAGGTATCAATTGTATAGCCACATTGAACCCACGTGTTGATCAGAAAGCCGTGTAGTCATTTACAAGTACCGAGTATTGACTGTTTGGGGAACAGGTAGCTTTCTTCACGATGTTTCCCTCGCCGTAGTATTCGATGCATTTCGTGAATGTATTTTTATGACGAAAATGTACATAGAAAATCATTATACTAAATTTCCATTAGTACATCCTCAAGCGGGATTTGCATCCTATACCCACTGATACAGAGTCAAGCCTTACAACTGAGCTACGTCGAATTATATTATTTATATATAAGTATACACCTGAATGTATAAGTATATAAGTACGAATAGAAGGCTATTCAAAGTTAGATAGAACATACTTATACCTTGTACCTATCCATTCAATTATTCTCAGCAATAGACAGAAACTATCGCATAAACTTTACCTATAGGTCCCAGATCAATCAATTGATAACATCGATGACAGAAGGACATCGAATTTGCCCGAATCGATATTATTCGATACGGCATGACTTACATTTGGGTTGGTTAATCAGAATCTATGGAAATTTGAATCGGTTGATATATATCACAGTATTTTTGCAATTCGTTTAATTATTTACGTAACTCTTTTACATGCGGTATGACCCATTCATACATAAATTCACCTCCTTTAATCCCTTTTGGGGTGGACAGAAACTAGTAGACACGAAAACATCTTCTTGGTTACTTATTAGCATGTATATTAGAGTTTTGATGTCATATGGAATAGTGACAGGTTGATTGCCTATCGCCTAATAGATTGCATTTACCCCTAGTCCATTAGTTTGCCTCCTACGACATGCTGAGACGAACGGTAGCTAGTTAGCATTCTTTGAACGTCCCAGCTAGCAAGATTTGATACATATGTAAATAATAATAATATATTTTTTATTTTCATAATAAAAAGTTTACACATTGGTTTGAAATGATAACGATATGTAAATGGTATGAAAAACGTGCATAATATAATTATATTATGTAATAAGTCTTTATCGATATGTAAATATTACATCTATAAAAGTGTAAATATATTTTTATCTCTAAAGCTCTGTCTAATTTTGAATAATAAAAAAACGTAAATATACAAAAAACGCATTCACGACCATGAACCCTTGCGGGGTAGTCAGAGGTTCAGGTTTCCTTCTCCGCAAGTGCGAAGGTAGTAATTCTATGGACACCTCGAACCCACGTGTTAACCAGATAGTCAGTACTCAATGTGACAGGTGGTCAGCCATGTCGCCATTTACAAGCACTCACTATTACCTGTTCGACGAACAGGTAGGTTTCCTCACGATGTTTTTCCTCACTGTTTAATTCGATGCATTTCGTAAATGTGTTTTTATTACGAAAGTGTACATAGAAATTCATTAAACTTCATTTCCATTGGTACATGCTCAAGCGGGATTTGAACCCTGTACCTACTGATACTGAGCCAAGCCCCAAACAACTGAGCTACGTCGAATACTATGTGTATTGTATATACAATATAATAAAGATGTCTAAAATGTGAAAGTCATAAATGTGACTTTGGTGTGAACTTGTTAAGTTGTTACTTAATTATAAGTCTTACTACCTTGTGATTAGGTTCTAAACAATTATGTAAGAAACCAACGTTACGTTATATTAAGTACTAACTTAATTAAGTGTGTTATTAGTCAACATATTATTATTTAGGTTATTTTACTGTGAAATATATTTTAATCACACCCGTCTACTTTGAAAGAGGTAGGCAGAGATCACGGATCCCCAATTGACTTCCATACATCTCCTCATACACACTCGGTGGTTGAAAGTACTACTTAATCTTTTTCAGCATGTCGTAATTTTCTTGGTTTCATTATAACACCTGCCTTGAGAAGAATGTCTCCAATTTGATCTGTATAAGTTCTACGTGGCCTACCCCGTTCAACTCTACCACTTTGGCTCTATATATAAATTTCTTTAATCCATCCGCTCCATGTGCCCAAACCACCTTAACATACCTTTATATATTTTTGTCTCTACATCTTCTTTTACTATGAGGGAAAACATCGTGAGGAAACCTGCCTATCCCTCGGGATAGGTAATAACCAGTGCCTATATATAGACATTTTGGAGATAGGCACTCAAGCCTCTGACTATCACGTCACAATAAAAAAGGGTGTTTATACACTGTTTATACTAGTTATTTTTATCCTGTTTTACTGTGTTTGTACTGTTTATACACAAGTCGTGAAGCGTATGTTGTATACATATACTGACCTCTGGACTGAACTTCTGACCATCCATCAAGGCATCAACGTCGTGATGTGTACTAGGGTATCAGATTACATATTTAATATTTTAATCAAACTACCGTCATCACCCTAATAGCCAAAGTTGCGATTAGGTGACCCGATTCACGGCTCATCCCCTCATAAATTTGAACCTTAATCCCTGTTATTAAAGTTCACAATCACTGGAAGGGTTCAAGGGAAATTGGACTCTTGGGGTGTTAAAAGGATGTACATGTTATGTGATTGTTTCCTTTTCGGGATGGATTGAGTTTTAAAACTCCATACATACATACATACATATACATACATACATTTACATACATACATACACATCACGCCTGATTCCCTGTAGAGGGGTAGGCAGAGATCACGGATCCCCATTTGTCCTGATCCTGACAGACCACTTACGCTTCATTGACATTCATACATCTTCTCATACACACTCGACGGTTATAGGTACTCCTAACGTCACCTATTTTCAATATAGCGTCTATCTGACTATATACACATATATATATATATATATTTTTTTTTTTTTTTTTGAAACTCCATTTTTTTTATATTTATCATCGTTAATAGTGATTTCATTGCATTGATATATAATATTGGATAGGAGATTCATAATGGGTCTATGTTTTTGTTTCCCCATATTATTGGTCTGTTAGTAGGTGGTTAGTAGCATAATATGATATTCTGGAAATAAACGCATATAAATAGCAACCTATTTACGTAAAAGACTTAACCGCTCGGGATACATTCATTGACTTAGGTATATACACATTTAGTTCATTATCAATGATGTACCGAATATTGTGATCCTTGAACGTCTAAAGAATCAATAGTTGAACCCTTCAACTCTTTAGCACCTTTTATTTTAGAATTCATTGATATGCATTGCTTGAATCTCCTGTTATGACATCCTAGGAATATTTGTTTAAGTACGGGATATTTATACAAACTACAACGACCAAATAACATACATACAATATACACTATCTATATATGTATGTATGCATATTACTCTACAAAAAGACATACGCATTCACGACCATTAACCATTGCGGGGTAGTCAGAGGTTCAGGTGTCCATCTCCGCAATTGTGAAGGTAGTAATTCTATGGCCACCACAAACCCACGTGTTAACCAGATAGTTAGTACTCAATGTGACAGGTGGTCAGCCATGTCGCCATTTACAAGCACTAACTATTACCTGTTCGGGGAACAGGTTGGTTTTCTCACGATATTTTCCCTCATCAGTCACCTGTCATTAGAGAGATTACAATAATAATAATAATCCTTTATTGAAAACTCCACAATACGTTAAAAGACACAATAGTACCGACGAACAATTATACAATATAAATTAAATAAGAAAAATGTTATACAAGACTAAGTTATTATACAAAAATTACCAATCAGAATTAAATGTCAGTCAATTAGTGTGTGCCGTGGAGATCCCAAATGGCGTCCAGCTCGGCGGGAATCTACGGAGCGCGGGCTCAGTAAATCCGCCGATTTTCAGCTGGCGGCGCATAGAGGGTAGTATAGTAGGGTATTATAAAATAATGCATACATAAAGTCAAAAATATAACGGTGAGTAAAATGTGAAGTGAATTACGTGTACATAAACTATTATTAAAACTATAAATACGAGTGAGTGTAATGGACGTGTGCAATGTTAATATAAATTAAGGTTGCTTTACGACGACTTTCATTACGGAGCCTCCTTTTGTAAGGATAATAACAATTGTTTATAGTGATCTTTAAAGGTGTGTGTGCTCTTCAATTGTCGCAAAGGAGGTGGAATGTTGTTCCAGCACTTAGTTGCTGCGTAATGAAAGCCGCCCTCAAACGCAGCCGAGTGGTGCTTATTTAGCTCCAGAGGCGCCCTAGCAAGTCGGTCCCTGCCAGAACGACCACCCCGTGAGAACTTCAATCTCTCATACAGGTATGGGGGATCTTGGTACTTAATTACACTGTGAGTAAGGCATGCAAGGTGCAACTGACGTCGAGACCCCATTCTCAATAAGTTAGCCCTATTGAGATACGGAGTGATGCGCCCACGACGCGGTACACCAAAACAATACCGGCAACATGCATTTTGCACCCTCTGCACAGCCCCCGCCAGACTAGCACTGATACGAGGCCCGTAGACCACGTCTCCGTAGCCAAGCCTTGATAACACGAGGGCGTCACATACGGCCCACCCGTGACCTTTCAGACAGGACATCACGCACACTGTACAATGCCTTAAGGCGGAAAAAACAACCCGATATGGTTTTCTGTACATGCGACCTAAAACTTAACCGCTCATCAAAGATAATCCCCAAATTCCTAGCCTCAATAACACGCTCAAGGGCATCGCCTCCAATCATGACAACTGGATTGAGTTCCTTCATAACATCTAGATGTAGCCGTCTGCCCAGCAGCAAGAATTTAGATTTAGAAGAGTTCAGTACGAGAGCATTACGGTCAGACCATTCCCGTATTCTCAACAAGTCATCATTCAGACGAGACACGTGCAAGGCAATCTCCCCCGGAGGAGCAGAAATGTAAAGTTGGACATCGTCTGCGTACAGGTGATATCGGCAGTTTTGAATTTCATGGTGTAAGTCTGCAGTATATATAATAAATAACAGAGGCCCAAGGATAGATCCTTGAGGAACTCCCCGACTCATATCGCCTGGCTGGGAGAAAATAGTGGATCCATCGTTTTTAGTCAATTTAACTATTTGTTTTCCTGTCACTGAGGTAAGAGGCAAACCATTTCAGCGAAGCAGAGCCAAGACCATAGTATTGGAGCTTGGAAAGTAATAAATTTATATTTAGGCAGTCAAATGCACGCGAATAATCTAATAATGTCAGTATTGTACCCAATCCTCTGTCCTGGTCCGTCAAAATGTCATCCGTTACCTTGAGTAAAGATGTGATCGTTCCCCGCCCCTTCCTAAATCCAGATTGATATTTAGAGAGAATTCCCTCGTAATTTATAAAAGATGACAGTTGTGAATAAATAATTTTTTCCAACACTTTGGATAGAAAGGGCAATATGCTAATGGTCTAAGATCCTTCAGTGCTGACGCATTATCATGCTTGGGGTATAGGAGTCACCAGAGCATGCTTCCACCGCCGCGGCACCCTCCCATGAGAAATGGACACATTTATCATGTGAGTAATACTTGATAATGTCCGCGGCAATGTGCACAGTACCATGTCCCTACTAATGTCATCAACCCCCAAAGCGTTAGATTTAATGGACATGATGGCTTTCAATACTGTGGCCTCCGATACCTCATGTAAGTGAAACCTATTATTGCTGAAGTGGGCGTTTTTAAATTTAGTAATTTCAATAACTGGGTCTTTATCTGAACCCGGGATATTGAGGAAATGATCATTTATTGTATCTGCATTATTAAAACTTTCAAAAACAGAAGTAACTTCTTGCGTCGTTGAAAGGCTGGTTTTGATGTTTTTTCCAAAAGGTTTTACCGTTGGTTGCGACATGTCTGTTGACAAAATCGTTAAAATACGCTCGTTTTTCACTTTTTACACTTTTAGCTACTAATTTTTTAAGTTCCAACCAATACAATTTATGAGCATTTTATGACTTCTTTTGAATTTGTTGAATGCTTTGTTACGTAACGATATCATCAACCTAATGTTATCTGTTAACCAGGGGGGGAGAACGATCGCTTCTTACCTTGGCTATTCTGAGAGGTGCATGAGTGTCAAATAGAATTTGCAAACAATGTTCAAAATAATTAAGCATGTCGTCAATATCCGTTAATGTCAATAAATGTTCAAAGTCAATGTTATATAAGTCAAATTAAATAGTTCCATGTTAATATTTTTCAATGCTCGGTATTTTATAATTTTAGGAATGACCTTTGGTTTGGGTATATAGACAGAAAAATTAATCATTAGATGTCCATATGAGCCAGTAACATTATATGAAGTAATATCCTTAACACGGGCATTAGTACACACTAGGTCAATCAAAGTCTCATTATTAGATGTCAAGTGAGTAGGCTGCGATACCACCTGCTTAAGACCCATGTTATTAAGAAAATTTGACATTTTTATTGTATCTGACGTCTTTAATTGAAAATTTATGTTAAAGTCTCCCAACAGCACAATATAGTCATAATAACCAAATGAAGTGATAGCCTCTGTGAGAGATTCAATGCAAACGTCAACGCCTACCCAGTTTGGTCGATAAGCCAACCCGATGAGCACTCGTTGGCCATGCGCCTTGGTTGTAAGCCACATCTGTTCCAAATCCTGACTCACGTGCGTCAAACGACGGACACAAAAGTCATCCCTAACATAATAGGCTAGACCACCACCACGACCCCCCTTCATAGATTTCGGCCTAGGCTGGCTGATCAGGCGATATCCCGGCACCATTGGAGCCGTCGCGTTTCGCCCAGATAGCCAGGTCTCACATATGCCCACTACATCGCTCTGGTGCAAAGTCATTGCCGCAGTAAAATTATCATGACCGGTATTCAACGACCCTGCATTATATAAACCAAACTGAATCAATTTATTTTTTGCAGTCATTATCACACATAAACTAAATTCCCGTAACTAATATCCCAGTTAAAACAACGAATTAATAAAAATTCTAATAATCCAATTGAAAATAAATTGATATTCAATTTATAATGTTCACATCCTTTTAGCAATAGAGATCCCGCCACATAAGGTGGCAGTAGCCAAACTTGGAACTTAATTTGACGTTACCGCCATTGCGTGTTATTTTGTATGAAAGGTAAATTTAGTATTACCAGCGTTGTGTTTTTTTGCCCACTCTTTGTAATTTTTATGTTTGTTAAGGGTGATTATAATAAATTGATTTCCGGAGTTTCTTGTTAGTTCTTCTCCAAGCCTAGGGTCTCCGCTGATCTAACCCTCGGTAAAAAATATGTAAAGACAATGCTCAGTGCCATGTTTGAAATAATAGTTTTTAAGAGATTCGCGATTTATACTCATGATATAAGATATAAGGGTGTGTATAAGATTGATTGCAGCTGTGGGAAATCCTACGTCGAACACAACTAAACGGTCTATTGCGGACAGAGTGAAGGAACACATAATATATGTAATATATAATAAGAAGGATAAGTCCCGTTAATTATTAATCATGTTTGAAATAGTTTAATAAACATATTTTGACTTTGATATATTAATTTGTTTTATTTGAGTTTATAGCTCTGCAACCAAAGACCGTTACAAATGAAACCTATAATGTATCGAGCCGTATGGCACAGTGAGTGCTAGTTTTGGCGTGTTTACTGGTAACACTGAATTACGCGACTGTGGCGACGCCTCCAACTGCCACCTTATGTGGCGGGATCTCTAGTAGGTTCACGTCAAAGCTAATGTCATTATAAGAAAAATTGATGTCATTTAAATACGAATTGTAATTGAGGGTAGTGTGAAATAATTGTGAAGTGTTATTGTGTTGAATGATTATACAATATTGAAATAATAAAATTTTACTTAAATAAATGATTAGTAATACTATTATAAATGGGTTAGTCACTCTAAATGAGCATTTTAGGACCACCACAGCAACCACCACGCACAGGATATTAAGAAAATCAATGTGAGTACATTTATACAAGTAAATAATAATTATACAACTTATTAATACGGCATTAAAATTACATTGGATTCTATTTATTTTCAGAGCCAACGTGGAGACACCCAAAAACCCTCAGCAAATCAGCTTCATTACGTACCCGAAGCCGAGGCGAGTCATCAGCACGCTCACGGACGAAGATCTTCCCATCACGAGTCCAGACAAACCGGAAGCCAAGCTTGGAGCCCAGCTCCCGCGCCCGTCGGAACAGTTGGCGATTGTGATGGGTTAATCGCTCGTTCACGTAGAACTTACGGGGACCGCCAGGGAGATCGAAGCCCTCCGTCGTGGCACTGCGTCGCACCCTGGCCTGCTGGAGCAACTGGTCCCGGACAGCACGGCGCGCCAGCCTCACCACGATAACGCGAGGTTGCGCGGGAGCACTGGTGTTTCGGCCCACACGGCCGACACGCGACACGTGTGCCACGTCCTGTTCATGAAGCTCCACCCCCAGCTTCGTTCCAACCGCCCTCACTATGTGCTGGAGCCTTTCAACCTTTTCCTCCGGGATGCCAGTAATTTCCAGTTCATCCAGAAGAAGCTCCTGGTCACGGTCATTGAGATCCAGCTTCAGCTCATCCACCGAGCGCATCAACGCCTGGACCTTGGTAGGCGTGACTTCCTCACTCTTCCGCTGCTCCAGATCTGCAACCCTATCAGTGAGCCGACTGATGCGATCGTCGCAGGCATCAAGGCGATCCATGACCGCAGACACAGCCGCAGTGAAAGCGCCGATCTCCTGCCTCATAGCTCTAATTTCGGCGCGAAACAGCCGCATCTCCTCTGCCATCGTACCACACTCAGCGGCGCTGTCATCGGAACGACTTGCCGGCACTCTGGAGACACGATCCGGACTGGAAAGAGCGCCACCACGGCGCAAGGACACGGAGTCAGGAGCTGTTCGGATCGGCGTATCGGTGTTGTCACCCCTGGGCACCTTGCTGCGGCACAGAACGCACTCCCAGCCAGCCTTCAACTCCCGGCTCATCTCACGGAAGCGCTTCACGGAGACATTGGCGCATTCCAAGTCGAACCGCTCCTTGCAGAGACGACACGCCAGGTACTGCCGGTCCTGGATGAGCTTGGGGCAACCAGAACACTTGAAACCGGCCGCAGAAGACATTCCGATTATTGTATATAGTGGTAGTGCCAAAAAAGTGGAGTGAAAATTTGAATTACAACGTACGTTAAGCGAGCTTAAGGCTTATCTGTTGTTTCTCAAAGTGATCGTGAGTGCCAAATTTCCGGAAATCCAGGTATAGTAGTATATACACGCAAATACACCACAAAAACTTAAAAATTACAAACAATTACGATTAAAAACTATTTTTGAATATAAGAGCGATTTTAAATGCAACATTCACTTTTGAAAGCTAAGTACCCTCCTATACTACATTGTAATCCTACATTGTAATCTCTCGAATGACATGCGGCAAAGGTTTACAGATCTCCAATTCTCAATCCTGTCAACTTTCGCCTCTTTGGCATCAATTCACCTCCTCATACACACTCGTTAGTTACAGACTATATAGACCTAATAGCGACCCGCTCCGGATTTGCAAGGGAATAAAATATATATCCTGCTCCACTATTTAATGGATGTTATTATACATATAAACCTGCCTCTTAAATCACTCTATCTATTAAAGAAAAGCGCATCAAAATCCGTTGCGAAGTTTCAAAGATTTAGGCATACAAAGGGACATAGGGACAGAGAAAGCGACTTTGTTTTATACTATGTAGTGATACTCTATAGGTAGCGATGAGGAAAAATCGCGTGGAAGCGGAACATTTTATGAAATGCTCGCGTCCAACTTTTTCTGGCCAAAAGACGCTCGACTTCGGTGACAGCTGCGACGCACGGGCTAACGGTTTTTGCGGGTAGTTTAGCGGTTTTTTTAAACTACCTTCTATTGATTTTGTGAGATTACTTGAAGTGTTTAAGTCTGTACTTTAAATGTATTTCATTGGCACTCAGGGGTTGTAATGGTAATGGTTGTGTCACAATGGCATCTCTCAATCTTCGCACAACTTAGTCGTTAAGCATGAGAGAAAAAATATTTAGAGTCTCACAATATTTTATTATATTAAATATGAAGGTTAACGTGTAAGGAGTTACTTAAATATATATTAATATATTATTAGAGATTCATTAGATTAGTATTATTTGTAGTCAAACAGAACGCAATTACCATAGTTTTAAAAACAAGCGAACAAGCAAGCGAATAAGTTTTAAAGTAAGTATACAGAAATTAAACCATCTATATACTCATACATACGCTTCACAACTTGTGTATACACACTCCCTTTTTATTATGGCAGGGTAGTCAGAGGCTTGAGTGCCCATCTCCGAAATTTCGAAGGCATGTTAGGTATGGGTCATTCGAAGCCCGCGTATCACTAGATAAACAGAACCCAACGTGATAGGTAGTGAATCGTATCGCCGAATCGTATTAGCGACTGTAAATTATGTACGTAAATGAAAAAACACATATTTAAATTTCATTTATTGGTACATGCCAGAGTCGGGATTCGAACCTAGGACCTTTCTCATAAGAAGTCCGAAGTCTTACCCACTGGGCTATACATATACTCATTTATAATATGTACTTGTACACCCAAACAAAACATCTTAAATAATAAAACTAACCACATCTCTTTTGATTAGTGTTCGAAACCCACTCCCGTTCGTCGCCACAAAAGATTTCTCTCCATCGCAAAAAAGGGATACCTCTAACTTAAGTTTCAATTTGTGATAAGTTTCTGCGGATTTTTCTCGAACATTCCCCGCTTTTGCTTTTTACGTGATATTGGAAAACGTGTAAGAGTTTTGCGGGAATATCGACGGATTTAGGACAAATTGACCGAGCGAATGGTTGATTTAGTGAATGAATGATTTGAGTTGATGGGAATGTTAGGTTTGGTTTCATTCATAATGAGTAATTATATATTTTATAAGAACTAGTGACTAGAGACTTACGGAATTACGGAGAGATTTAAATGATGTATTTTCTTTTGTTTAATGATTGTGTGTTAGAATATGATGTTCACGTAATCTTCTTATTATATTATCATATGAATGACCATATAAATAAAAATATATCACATTATTTCCCTGTAGAAGGATAGGCAGAAATCACGGATCCCCATCTTTCCAGATCCTAACAAACCACTTTCTTTTTATTGACAATCATACACCTCTTCATACATCCTCGGCGGTTATAAGTACGTTAATTACCATTATGCTAAAATACTAAGTAGTAATTTAGCATAAGAGTAAATCATAATTCATTACGGTAAAGTTATTTTATGATCCACTTATCCTCATGTTTAAAATCTTCCTATCAATTTATTCATAGAGCTCATATTTTAATAAAAAATACATAATATTATATGTTTAGGGCAACTTATACATATAATATTATATGACATTCGAGTATGTAAATAAATGTTGTTTTGTATAATAATACATATTATTGATATTAAAATTAAATGTTTTAATATCAATAATATGTACAATAATAGTTTGTCAGGACACATATATAAAAACACTATACTAAGAATAGTAGCTAGTATCTGCAATCTATACCTACACCTCTGCACCGAAACTAACATGACGTGTACGTATAAGGAATTCACAACTACACTCCAAAAATACCCTTAGGACCCAAATCCGACTAAGTCACTTTTCTCGTAAAAGTTAATACTGGAAATCTTTATTTATTTCTATCGACAAACCCGTCGTCTCGTCAACAAAGCGCAGCGCTACGAAGTATTGGAAACGGTTGCTCTAGCGACTGCTTTCCTAGATTGACAACAGCTGTCGTAGACTAGTGTCCGGATAGATGTGGTGAGTATTTTATGCGCTAATTAACGTCATATAGGAATTCTGTTTCTTCTCGATTTGTCGTAATTAATGATTATATTTGATTTCAACGAATGCCTTGTATTATGTGATGGGTTATTGAATTTACCTATTAAACACAACATAATATTAATATACGCTTCACGACTTGTGTTGTGTATGCACACCCACTTTTTATTGTGGCGGGGTTGTTAGAAAACTTGAGTGCCCATATCCTAAATTTCGAAACTTTTACCTATTAATGCAGTCATAATTATAATCGATAGTATAATGCTTTCTATGACCGAGGATGTTAACAACGTGATGTTTCCCCTGAAAAGATAATATTGAAAATAGCAGGTAAATAAAAATAACTGCGTTATTAGTAATTTGATATTATTTATTTGATTTGATTTAATTTTTTTCTCGTAGTCGTCAGCATATACCACCTGGACCAAAATTCGTCATAACATGCCTCATTTATTCATTATGAATATTAAAAAAACATTACTGGATAAAAATAATCATTGTAATAATTTATTTATAAACAAGTAGTATAAGAAGTAAGTAAGTTTTTTAATATACACGTAAAAACAATAATAATTCTACCACATCTAAACCCGAAAACTACTCCTCACATTACTCCAATATCTCCGCCTTGAAGGGAGAGTGCAACAAATCATTTTGCTCCGAATCGTTGTTGTTACACTTTTAATAATTTATGCCGAGCTCTGTAAAAAATGGCGGAGCCACCCTGATTAAAGAAAAAAGGAGTTAGTGCGCTTCTGTACTACACACCTTTGTTGTTTTAAAAGAGATAAGTTTTGTATAGGTATAAGATTTGTTTAGAATATTAATAACTGTTTTTCTTTCGTTTTTATAGGAGGTGACTTAGATGTATTGGCTTAGTAGGCACATGTTAACTTTGTAACCAATAGATTTTTATGCCAAAACGAGATATAATCGAGTAGCCAAGGTTATGTTAACCTTAAAAGGGATTAAAGGGACTTGAAAGTATATGTATGTATGTTTACTTCACCGTTCTAATTAACTGTGATAAAATAGGAGAATTATACCTTAAGATCAACCTTTATCTCTTTCAACCTTTTAGCAAATACGGTCGTAAAACGTTCGTGAATAGAAATCTTCACGATTGTTCTTAATTTCACAGCAATTATAGTGTTGAGTGTAAAACGATGGAAGCGAATGTCTTTGACATTCAAACCTCAATCGATCATTAAAGTATAATACTTAATATACGAGTTTTATAATTCTTTAGAGACACAATAAATATTTGGAGCCTCACTGTTAGTATACCTAATCTGGATCTAATAATCTTGTAAGAGATTCATCAAATAATACTTACAATATTTCGTTACGTCGATTCGATATACAGACATCAAAAACTACAAAGAACTCATCAAATATACACCAAAATAATATCACAAACCTGCCCTAGCCTTTGGTTCTTTAAATTTTTGGACAATATTTCAAACTTTTCATGTACATTTTCCTAGAACTGTTCCTTTGGACTGCCACTGTCCAAAACCTTTGTTGAAACACCTGGCTAACTTTTCCCCCGTTTCATAGCAAAATTAGTGCTTAACAGACATTCTGAGAACTAAAACAAACTGTACCTTAACTTTAAAGCTAGACTATATTTCTTAGTAATTGCAAACAGTATGAAAACTAGATAGTCTGATCTTACAAGTACTAAACCCTTGATTAAGCTTCATATAACATATGTTCATATATTATATATATATATATATATATATACGTCTTTTAATACCTTTCGGTGTGGACAGAACCTCAAAGATATTTAATGTCAGAGTTATTGTATCTTAGAGGTCACTTATCAGCATGAATATTGGGATCACGATGTCATAATGGAAAATTGGTGACAGGCCAACGCCCAATAGATTCCATTCACTCCTAAACCCTACGACATGCCGGGAAGAATGACAGCTAGTTAGCATTCTTTTTACGTCCCCAGACAGTACGGAACTAACTAATCTTACAAGTACTAAACCCTTGATTAAGTTTTAAGATGGATAGAATCATGGCTAAATACATAAACACATAGCTGCTCGTTCGATCGTTTGAGTAAATTTAGGTCATATTTTTTGTATGTGAAGTAAAAAGATTTGCTGCCTTCCCATTAAGACAGTAGAGGCGTGAATTTGTGTTATATGTATGTGAAGTTAATCTGTGAATGATCCCGTATGTATCAACAGGTATGGGATAATTTGATATACCTTTAACTGTTGGAACATCACCTTTTTTTGTTGGACCTGTTGTCAGTATCTGTGAAATATGCTCGCAATAAATATGTATTTATTTAGTAAATGATTGTAAATCGCGACCCAGTACAGTTTTAGCACACATTCAGTTAATACATGAGTTCGAGGTGGCCATAGAAATATAAACTACGTTTTTGAAGATAGTCTCGTTAATGTTTAAACTACTCTTCAAGGTGGCATTGAACCTCAAACGTATGTTATAACTAAAGTACATACATACCCTCAACAACAAATCAATTTCTGGACGATCCTCTCATCCAATTGGATTGCCCAACAATGGAGGGTCCAAAAGGAAGTATATTTTCTACCTATTGTTCCCTTAAATGGTCGTCTTATCAAATATAGTCTCAGTAAGATATCATGTCACTGTAATATCATTTACGTTGTAATAGAAATGTTATTTACGACTTGGGTGGTACGTAACTGGTTGTTTTGTAGGTAGGTTTTCGTTAGAGGTGAATAGGTGATTGGTTTATTAACTTACTTAAATAATAGCCATATATATGTACATTCACGTACTTTAATCACTTTTGGAGTGGACAGAACCTTGAAAACATGAGACAAACGTGAGACATAATTTCTCTACGTATATATGTTTGTTTTCAACTCTTCATGAGATTTATGGAACAAACTGCCAAAAATCTAACGTTACATTAATCTTAATATTCAAAATACAGCTTTAAATATTAATAATACGTATTGTGTTATCATCAAAACTAACCAACACAACCTTTACACAACCAGCTGATTACATTATGTTAAAATCCTAAACTAACCCGACAATGTACGGGTTTTAGGTAGTATGTTATCAGGTAGACTATGGTAGTTCTTAGTTCATTCACCTTAATGTCACGCCCTGTTAGGTATGTACTTTCAGTTTTATTACCCTTGTCAGTAATTGGATCAGAATAAATAAATACCCACACGAGTGCATAGATAGAGAAGTAGTAAGGTTATTATTAAGTAATGAGTATATACTCACTCTTTTCTATGTTTGAAGTTATATAACATACATACATGAATCCCTTTCGGGGTGGACAGAACCTTGGAGACGATAATATCTCCAAGGTCACTATTCGCACAATTATTACGGTTGTGATGTTATATGGAACATGGTGACAGGTTGCTAGCCCATCGCTAACTTTGGTGACATGCACGACGGCAGTTAATTTGCGTTCTTTTGCGTCCCAGGCGTGCACTGTTCTATAACATAACATAGATGTCAAGTTTTACTGTCCGGACAAATCTCTCTTGCTTCATTTACATCTACGAGTATCAATGATTTTAACAAATGTTCCTCGCTTTATTTACACCTATTTATTTTATCATACATGCTCTTCTGATCATAATGGTGTAATATAACATAATATAATATAATTTCATGCCTTAAGAGTATATCGAATTTGATCTTCTTCCCTCCTATCAATCATCCACTCCATGTGCTCAAACCACCTTAGCATACCTTTCTCTTATGCTAACATAATTATGAATAATATAAAAAAATTTTATTTTAATCTTATTGAAAAACAACTTGGAATTATGTACCACCGGTCACATTACAAACTGATTATCAGATAATAATGGGTTTCAAGTGGTCAAAGAGCTGGAAACTCAACCTCTGTCTGCTCCGAAAGATTTTATAGTCATGAAGCCTGTCTATCTTGCTTAGTAACATATTATAGAAACGTGATAACAGAATTATTTAGACCAGAACCACTGAATCATGCATTTAATTTTACAGTCATACCTGATTATAGTTTTACGAGATTCGCGATTTATACTCATGATTAATAACTAACGGGACTTACCTTGAAGTTACCTTTATTATATAAAAACTTACGCGATAAGTCCCGTTAGTTATTAGTCATACCTAATGTTCCCACTAAATTATTTAGTTCAAGTGTCGACATTTACTAGCTCTAACCCATACTTGTTCCAAAGAATTGGTAGGTTTCCTCGCGTAGTTGATGCTTTTTGCAAAAGTATTTTTAACTACAAAAAAGTACTCATAACATCATTTCCATTGGTACATGTTCCGGGATTTGAACCTTGCACCCACTGATTCTAAGCAATGCTACCAACGACTAAGCTACGCCGAACTATAAAAAGGGGCTCAAATCCACTTATGCTTTTTAACTGAATATCAGTTCAATATCACTTCGGTAATAGTGTGAAGTTGTTCGTAAAAAAGCCATTTTTAATGTGAAATTTGGCACTTTTCCTAAACCACTACAAACTTCACACTATACACTTTTACTAAACCACTAATCACACCAACTTGACACAATTACTTAAGTGATATTGAACTACCATTATGAACTTATATATTATTCTTTTCCACAACAAAACTAATACCAGTATTTACCCACACTATTCCAAAACATCATTCCCATCACTAGATCATAAAATTGACAATGTTATCCCACTCCGTTCAATGTACAGACAAGTTTCTCAATTACAATATCATTGTCACGTTGAAGCCACGTCTATATAGTTGTCACGTCCGTTCAATTGTCACGTTGGAGTCACGTCACATATTGGGGAAGGAAATATGAGGATCCTTATTGTTGTATTATGTTGTTCCCTAATAGATCGTGGAAACACTCAGTCGGATTGTAAGTAGAATTTGTCTTATAAGTATTGTATGATAGAGTATTGTGATTGTTTGAGAGTTGTGTATTGGGAAGCTAGCTGCTTTTGGTATTCTTTATATGGGAAAATGTTATTGTGGGAATAAGTATCTGGTGTATAATTAGAAACATCGTTTTTAGAAACATTTCGACGTATACTAGAAAATTTAATCTAGTACTTAAATTATGATATATTTCCATTTAAATATCGGTTTGTGTGAATACATATTATTCGTTTTATGCTAGTTTTATTTATGATGTTTCTACATTTCGTAGAAATAATAAGTATCGCAAAAATAATACGTGTTTTTTTACAAAAAAATATTCCAAAAGAAATTAAACCTATATACGGTGATACGGTTCACTAACTATCACGTTACGTGCTGTCTACCTAGTAAAACGCGAGCTTCGAGTGACCTATACCTAACATGCCTTCGAAATTTCGAAGATGGGCACTCAAGCCTCTGACTATCCCGCCACAATAAAAAAGGGAGTGTGTATACACAACTCGTGATGCGTATATATGTATGTAAATTTAAACAATCCCTTTTCCCGATTCTTTTACAACCACCTGAACCATACCCGTTAAAAGACAGTACCCATAATCATATTATATACTTTTTTTCCAGTTGACATAATAGACTCAATAGTCCAGCGGGAGCCATGCTCCGTCATCGGCGGCCTATGCACCATAGCTGCCGATTGCCCCTACGGCCATTTAGCGCAGAAGAAAGGACTTTGCCCCGACCAAACTGTAGATGGCGTGGAGTGCTGTTATGGAAGTGAGTGTGTTTATGATTTAATTTTATTTAAATACCTGGATACGTTTCTACGTCTTGTGTTTGGATGGTTGACCACTTATATAGTAGAACCATAGATAATATAATACTACGTAGAGCTAAGCAATAACAATAATGCCAAGAAATAGGCAATAATAAGTATCTCTCCTACAGCGGCATGGTTAATGTTGAATACTGATTCAGATTAAAAGTAGTTTTTAAGCTGACCCAATGGCCTTCTATAATAATGCAAGGGGTTAAACGGTTATGAATTCATATGTTTGTATATATTATCTAATAAATAAAGTATAGAGTCACAAATGTTGCTGTTAACTAAGGTCAATTCGAAGCCCATGTTTTACGGTTTAAAGATACCTAGCTAGCCAGAGTAGTGAGTCAGTCACCGCTCAAATATATTGTCTATTAAATACACAAAAAATAGAAAGGATCCCTAATGATAATTTCCCTTCAATTATTACGTAAAATTTTGACAGTCAACATAACTTAAAGGGTGACGTTAGGAGCACTTACAACCGCCGAGTGTGTATGAGAAAATGTATGAGTGTCAATGAAGCGAAAGTGGTATGTCAGTATCGGAAAAAACGGGGATCCGTGAAATCTGCCTACAGGGAATCAGGCGTGTAAGTATGTTTCTACATAAGTAACACATTTTATCTTCCAGTTTCAATGAAAGAGAGAAGATGTGAGAAGTTGGGAGGTATCTGCACTGGACCAGTATTGCAACCAGAGACAATCGACGGATGAGGCTGTGGACTGTCAGAAAGAAGAAGTTTGCTGCCTCATGGTTACCCGTGTTTAGGAATAAAATTGATGAATAAATTTATTGGATATATTATGTTTTGTTTATACAAACATACATACATACGCCTACAAGATTTGTGTATACACTATCGCTATTTTATTGTGGCGCGGTAGTCAAAGGCTTGAGTGTCCTTAAATTTTTTTCTTTTTAAATTTGAATAAAGTAGAATCAATGCCGTCAAAATGCGGTCACCGTAAAGCATGTTAGGAGTGGCATACATACATACATAACATACGCTTCACGACCTAGGTATACATACACCCTTTTTTATTGTGGCGCGGTAGTTAAAGGCTTAAGTGCTCATCTTTGAATTTTCGACATGTTAGGTATGGGTCATTCGAAGCTCGCGTTTCAAAAGGACAAACAAAACACACAGTTTCCTCACGATGTTCCTCATCGTTAGCGACTTTTAATTGAGTACGTAAATGAAAAACATTTAAATTCATTTATAGGTACATGCCAGAGCCGGGATTTACATCCTTACATCTTTATTTCCATTAAGTTTGCTTAAGTAGTTTAATCTAGGTACGGTTATTGTCCCGTAGAATTGACCAATAAGATATTGGCATATTCTCGAGTGTGATAATACTGATGGCTACAGAAACACACATACGTATGTAAATATATAAATATGTATGATTACCTTCCATAATAATAACATCCTTGACCAGCAAAGCACTATTATATTAAGTACATATGTATGTATAACCGCCGAGTGCGTATGAAGAGGAGAATAGGCGTAATTGAATCGATAGTTTTGGTCCCCGGCTCAGAACTAACAAATATTCACGATCTTTGTAGGTTAACGTCAAATACTACGGTGAGGCAAAAAATCATGAGGAAACCTACCTGTTCCCCGAACAGGTAATAATTAGTGCTTGTAAATGGCACCATGGCTGACCACCTGTCACATTGAGTACTAATCTGGTTAACACGTGGGTTCGAAGTGGCCATAGAATTACTACCTTCACAATTGCGGAGATGGAACTGAACCTGTGACTACCCAGCAAGGGCTAATGGTCGTGAAAGGCGTTTGTTTTTTGGTTTTTTGTTGTTGTAGGAGTATAGGCATGATGTTTATGTATGTATGTAATACTTAATATATTACCTTATATATGTATGTTACCTTAAATAACCTAATACATATCTCGCAAAACACTCATTATACACAATCGTCTTAACTGAGACACGTAGCGAGCAAATAAAGGTGTAGGCACACTCAAAATTAATGGCGGAACAAACAACGCGAGCTTTGTCCTTAGACATTAGGGCGAGTGCACCATAACATACATAATTGTTTGCACTTAAGGAAGTTTGCGTTACCATTCTAATGGTTGCTTGTTTTCAGTGTGGATGCTGGTTTATACATACATACATATATATGTATTACAGACATAAACATACGCTTCACAACTTGTGTATATGCACTCCCTTTTTTTATTATGGCGGGGTAGTGAGAGGCTTGAGTGCCTATTTCTGAAATTCCGAAGGCATGTTAAGTATGGTTAACTCGAAGCCCCGCGTTTCACTAGATAGACAGCACCCAATGTGAGAGGTAGTGAACCGTATCGCCGTATAGAGGCACTGGCTATTA
>JAMBLF010001585.1:0-62051 GCA_030578115.1 Leucoptera coffeella
ACTCGCGGTTTGTACTTACTTTTTACTATATGATTTATATTTTTATTGCGATACGGCCCGTGTATAGTAAAAAAAAATCCATATGTCAATTATTTTCATGATTCAATCTACCTTTTAGAAGATATAAGATATGTGTATACTTTTTCCTATTTATATACGGCGGTCCAACTAACAGTATGCATAAATAGCAATAAAAATATACAAATATTTGTATACAATGCATACTATTTTAAATACATACATACCAATGAAATATGAGGTTCTCGAATAGATAAACAGTAGGAAAAGTTGAGTAAGTATATAATATAAAAAACGAGGCAGTCAGAACCTTGAAGGGCGACCACGCGATTTTGAGCAAAATGAGCAGAAGAATTATAGAAAGATAATAAAGAAACAAAGTGAGTATAAGATCAAGTAAAAATAAAATTACAAAAAAAGATGTACAGTGTAAAGAATATAAGAGCATGTAACTATGAGAATTTTAAATGAATGAAAGTGAAGTAAAATAATTTTCTAAATCGTTCAACGTGTTAATCAATCGTTCAATTCCGTCATATACATACATTAACATCATTTAATCCCTTTCGGGGTGGACAGAACCTCGGAGATATAATATCTTCTCTCGAAGATTTAAGTAAATTTTTGGCATGGAACACAACAACGTAGAAAGCGACTAAGAGACTTTGGCATATACAATTCCTTGTACGATGGACTAGCAACCTGTCACAACGACTGTAATGCTAAAGGTGACCGGGTAGATATAAGGATTTACAAATTATGTCTTATCAATGATAAGTACAATCATTTTTACGCATTTGTAAAATACAGTTATCGTATTTGAAAACGTGATGAATTAATTCACTTATCTGTGAATATGGCGCATTGGCTTGACAGTCTAGTCTGTCGTAAGAGGCGACTAAGGGACTAGGGGCTTCCTTTGGTACTTTTAAGCTACTACTACTAGCTAGTTACTATATTCTTAATTGAAGAGCGGTTAAGTAAGGGCCGGCCTAATAAGACATATAACAGTCAGATAGACGCTATATTGAAAAAGGGTGACGTCAGGAGTACCTATAACCGCCGAGTGTGTATGAGAAGATGTATGTGTGGCAATAAAGCGAAAATGGTCTATCAGGATCGGGACAAATGGGGATCCGTGATCTCTGCCTACCCCTCTACATGGAATCGGGCGTGATGTGTATGTATATTCTTAAATGGCAAAGTTGGTACATAATATGGATTTTATTCGAAGTTCTTATATGTTTTGAGTTTCATACGAACTACTTTTAGGGCATCAAAACTGTTATACATACACACCCTTTTGGAGTGGACCTTGGAAATATATCTTCTTGGTCGCATTTAACAATATAACACACTATAAGTAAATCTATGACACTTTGGTTAACTGCAAAAGATAACTTATAACCACAGAGTGTATGTAAAGCTGTATGGATATCAATAGGATACCTACCTCTGATAAGGGGATCCGAGATCTATGCCTAACCATATGAAGGAAGCAGGGGCCTTACACCACTAATGCATTGTAGGCACAATATTACTTCAGTATCGATACATAGTATGTGCCAAAGTGTCAAATTACGGCCACTGAAGTATTACTGTAGCGATAATGAAGTAATATTGTGCCTATAATGCATTAGTGGAGTAAGGCCCTTGGTGTGATGTTTATTATATATACTTACCTATATTTATCTATAGTTTACGAAAACTGCAAGTTTCCTTTATCAACATTCCTAATGATAAGATAAGATACAATAAGGGAATTACTTGCTAAAATTATGTATCATAATTACTATGCTTCAATATAAACCGAGGTATAATTAATCCGAAGATAATCTGATTTATAACTTCATAATACTAGTTACTCATAATATTTCCTGATTGTAATGCTGCGTAATTTGAATGAAAAGTTTCAAAACATTAGTTTCAATCAAAATCATACTCGTACTTAAATATGTTAATTATTTATTATTATTATATTTTATTATTTAACTATTTACATACATATACATTCTTCCGCGATAGGCGGAGATCACGGATCCCCATCTGTCCCAATCCCGACAAACCACTTTCGCTTCATTAACAACAAATACATACACACGCGGTGGTTATAGGTAGTTCCAACGTACATTTATTGACATACCTTCACAAAACCTTGAAGACAATATTATATCTTCGATAATTATTTGCATAAACATCTTGAATACTATACTATCACAATTTCATTTGTTAAATATTACAGACCATCACCTAATAGATTCCATTCTTATCTACATTAGAAACATTGTTCTCAAGACGGGTTTGCGCAGCGTTAAGAACAGAAGAACATGTAAAAGAAGGTTAATAGGCGTGAGTGAAGCAACGGAGATTTGCTAAGATCGTTCCACGTGGCGATCGATAGTCTCTGCCTATTCTCTTAGGGACGTAAGGCTTGCATATAAAAATACATATATTTAGACCTCTATTTCCCTAAGGGGATAGGCAGAGACCATCGATCGCCACTTGGAACGATCATGTATACATGTATATCTATGTACGATTAAAACTATGGTTTTTATATGACTTTTAGTATGTTTTAGAAATCCTTGATTCAAGTTCTACGCAATAACAATTAGCTAATCTGACACGAGTTGATAGGTCAACTGGATTGTATGCTAATCGTGCGATGTATCGATTTAATTGGATCAATACACATCACTATTAAAAGTTTCAATATATCGTTAATGAATGATAGAAGATTCCTGAAAGGTTAAGACTTATTTGTAATTTCGTATTCATAGAATTATTTAAAAGAATAACAATCTCACGAATATTAACCCTTAAGGGGTAGTCAGAGGTTCGCGAGTCCAAATCCGCAAATGCGTAGAAAAAAAAATTCATCGGTAATGCTGCGTAGTTCATATTATGAACCAATTAATATATATATTTTTAACATCGTTCTTCCCGTTAGAAGGAAGATGAAATGAATGAAATTAAGGGATTGTTTTATCGATGGGCTAGCAATATTTCACTTATTTTATGCTCTATATTCTCAACAACACTCCTTTCTTAATTCTAAAGGTAAAAAAAAAACAAAATGTCTCAGAGGCTCTAACCATACCAGAATTTATTAAAACGTCTTAAGTGTATGCTAACCTCTATTTACCTTCGTAAAAAGATGACCGTGAATATATTCGGGTGTTAGTTAAATAAACAAAACTGCGTATTTGAAATTCTAATGTAAGCATTTTTATGTTTTCGATACTTTTATACACCTCATGTGTGATTTACGTCACTGTATTATAATGTGACGAATAAGATTCTGTATCATCAATCGTCGTGTGACGTTAGAAGCACCTATAACCGCCGAGTGTGTATGAGGAGGTCAATAAAGCGCAATTATTTTTTTCAGGATCACGATACATGGAAATTTGTAATCTCTGCCTACCTCTCTATAGAGAAACGAGCGTTATGTGTATCAATGTTTATACTAAAACGCACATACTAATGAATTTCTAAGCAAACATTCATTAACATTTTATATGAAACATATACATATTACTATAGTATAGTTCAACAAAATACCGAAGCCTGTAACCTTGCATTGGCTTATCAATCAGAGCGTGTAGCGATCAGGGTAAAAGGGGGCTTCCTTGAGAATCACAAAAGCTATTCGTTTGCCAATTAATTTACGAGTTCTATTGTTTGGTGATTAAAAAAATGCAATAGAATGACATAGATTTTGCTATCACTAACTCGGCTTTTTCAGGACGCGCCAACCTCTAACTACCGCGTAAGAGTTAGTGGTCCTGAAGTGTATCCTTTGAAATATTATTTTTTTATTATTAATTAATTTGCTTATGTTTATGTGATCGAGGAGATACTAAGTACGTATTTGTTGTTCTGTCCATCCCAAAAGAGGTTAAAGTATGCAAACGTATATTTATATCATACTCGTATATTTATATCATACAGTCTGGCTAACGAAAGTAGATACTGAAAAAGCGCGGCAAATTTAAAATATATTAGCATTGCAACCCTAAAATAAAAAGGAAAGTCGGAACAACTCACTTTGATACTTTGACATTTATTTTTATTTTACTAGTGGATACTTGCAATTTTGTCCGCGTTATGACGTGATTAAAAGTAGCTTATATAACTTGTTATCTCTTTATTAACTCCATACCAAACATTACACGGATACGACACTCTATTGTAGCGTATTAAAGAAACAAAAAGAACAAACAAAAAATAACTTATACGAATAATGTACTTACTTAATTAAAATAAAAAAATATCAAGACATTTTACGCAAGTCAACCTAACCTAACTTTACGCAAGTCAACCATAATAGTAGTAATAGACGATCGAATTTGGTACGGCCGGACCGACGGACTGTACGGTGCGCTATACTCGCCACACGACCGTACCACATCAAAACGGTCCAGTGCTTCCCCTGCTATTTCTAAGTGAACACGTTCGACATGCCTCCAATTCTATCCAAATTAATACTTTCATAATAACTATTTTAATCTTTTGTGAAATATAAAGGACTTTTATATAATAAAATATTTATTACTTCCAACATCACTATTGCCAAAGTCTAATCAGACTGGTTATTTACATCATCAGTTTATTGATTGCTAGAACTTTTCATCATTACAATGATCCTTAATCATAGTGAATAGTTATATACGCAGAAATAAAAAGTAATTGATTTAATAATTACGTTTATTAGTGCGAATTTAGTGCGAACCGCACCGAATCCTGTCAAATTGTTTGGCCGACCTCGTACACACTAGCGAACTTGGTGTGGACCGCACATGGACCGCACCAAATCCTATAGAAATTTCATCGAACCGAGCGGACCGTCAATAATAATAATAATGTACGGTGGACCGCTGAACACATCGTCGAATATGGTCCGGAGCATACCAAGTCCGCTGTGCGGACCGTACCATATTCGATCGTCTATTACTACTTTTAAGAACCATAAAGAAACATCAACAACACGCCTACTTCGGCGTCAGAAATAGGAATACCATACACTAATTCTGATTTTACCAAATTTTTCGGAAAATAGACACAAATTAATTTTTTTTTAAATAAAATTGTTAAGTTTTTCCCTACCTAATTAGTTAATACATAGTGTACCTAATTACTTAAGCTATTTATTAGTCCAACGTAAGGCTTACTGCAGCTCTTGAAATGATCCAACACGTAGATACGAAACTTATTTTCGATTAACACAATTTTAGCAGACGTACGAATTTTTAAAACTCATTTTATAAAATGTTCAAAATGAGTTTGTTTTTAAAAATGCCTTTTTGGAATTACTTGTTCCCAAGTACTTTCTACTTCAAATACCCCAAATTGTAGGGTAAATATCCGATGGTAGGAACACTTTAGTGTTGTCATATAAAAAGTTTGCAAAATTATCCAGTATCTACTTTCGTTAGCCAGACTATACTATGTATCATTATATTACATCTCCTTGAAGAAAAAACAGCCATCCGTGCAAAAGCGGAGGTTACACCTAAATTTTCGCAATAAAAATTAGACGGAACATTAATAAATTAATAATACACTTGTATTATGATAATTATACACTCGCAATGTAATTAAGTACCATAACGTAATTGTTGTTACTTGTTAGTAATGACTGTATCTGAATATTTGGAGACATTGTCACGCTTTACTGATTCCGGGTTCGATTCCCGGTGGAAAATTGGCCCTTGTATTTCAAATTAATAATTAACTAATTTACATATCGTAGTAACAATAGAGAAGTATATAAAATATCGGATTTGGTATTCACTAATAATAATGCTGAGTTATTTTGGGTAATTAAAATATTTGTATTATTTAGTATTTAAAATCAATAATTTAATAGTGACTAGTTTAATCAATGTGAAGTATTAAATAAATATAAATGAACGTATAAAAATTGATAGGATATACCTACGTTACGTTTTCTTATCACAAAGATGTTACTAAATAATAATTGCGCGAAAAGGATTAACTACAATTTATATGATTATTAGTGCACATCAAATATTTTTTATTCATTCCTCTGCGAATGTATCGATAATTTGTTTTATAAATCATATAAATTAATATATTGACATCCTGATAAAAAAGGAAATGACTTTGTTTTTCTTTCATCTCTCCAAAATATACATCAAACAAATCTAAAAATGAACGTCAATTGCCATATCACTATCTTTATTTGTTTTCCCCGAGCGCAAATTGTTTCGTCGATTAGATAACTTTTCTTATACAAACACACGTAACAAGTACGTTTGTAAATCACAGGTCAACTTGAACATTTCAGGAATTTCAGCGGCTGCAACCCGGCAGAATACAAAGGTCACCGCGCGGGATCATTCGCGAGAGCCGACGACCTACTCAATTCGGTCGGGTTACACTGGCCTACGTGACTTCGGCAAGTCCATGTCGCCGTGGCGCCAAATCGAAGCTAGACCATAGCAACAATTATTTCAATCGAACCAGAACACCACAATAGCAATTATTATTAATTAGCAAACGACGCATTCTTTTCGCCTGTTATATAATGCCACCCGCAAATAGGCACGTGTTGAAAAAATAATAATAACTCACCCCAAGAATTCACAAAGCCGGTAGTCAGTAGTAGAAACGAAGCGAAACACAACAGGTGACACATTTTGTCTGATAAATATAGTTTTAAATGCACATTAGACCGATTTATTACAATTTACGAGTATACGACCAATGTCGATTAGAGGTCGACGCAGCGTCCACCCGACTTGCCGCTCGTCGCGAAACTAACCTAAAACTGAGCTAGCTGTCAAATAAAGTCTCTTTGAACAACGCGCATGCGTGCAAAGAACAATGTCTCACTGATTTGTTATCAATGGAGGCGAATATAAATAATTGCCGTTTTCAAATAACTCCGCAGAAAGATGACCTCCAAAGACGGAGCAGTCATGAAATGTTTTCTCAGTTTAAACGAATGCGATTGATAGTTTCATGCCATTTGTAGGCCGATGATTGTATTACTTTTATTTTACGGAGAAAGTAATAACGGGTGCTACTTAGAAGTTGGAAATAATGTATGTTACCTAGGTTTTGTTCACCTACACTCACATTAACGAACACTTACTATGTAAACAGAACCTGAGCTCTTAAAAAAGTCAAAGAAAAGGGGCTTAGGCGCAATAGGAACGTAAACATCCAAGGGCCAATACTTTATTTTGATAATATGTAATTAGAAATACAATGTTATTTCTATAAAATACAATTTTATTTATTTATTTAACACACAAAATTTAAATAAGTCCCGTGCTAAAAAGATTGTCGTCGTCGTTGATCGTCTTAAAATATTGCAAATTAGCTGTCAATCTTCCCGGCATGTCGTAGGAGGCGACTAATAGACTAAAGATCAATGGAATTTATTGGGCGATGGGCTAGCAACCAATGACCAATGTTCTATACGACATCACAACCCCAATAGTCATGCTAAAAAGTGACCTTGGAGAAATTATTATCTCCAAGGCATCCAAGGTTCTTCTGTCTGTTATTCCCGAAAGGGATTAGAGGACGTCATATAGAGGATCGTTATATACGTCGTCTAATCCCTTTCGGGAAGAATAGAGAAAAATATTATATTTTTCATTTATTATTAATTTTATTGTACAAGCAACTAACTATCTAAAAAAATATGTTTATTAATTAATACATCATATCAATTACACTAAGAAATAGAATAATATATGAATGAAATGTATCATCAAATGTATCATACACGGTAATTTTTTATCGAAGAAATAAAATATATTTGACTACTTTATCGCTATAGTTATCCAAAATTGAATGCAAAATTATACAGCCTTTATTTATCTCTAGAAAAAAATATCAACTTTTTACCAACTGCGTGAGAGTTTATAAAAATACGTTGACAACTATGATAGTTTTTGACACATATCATATCAAAAAATTATAATAGTACGTTATTAAAAAAATCCATTTCCTATTTCCGATTTTGAACCGGTATTACCTATAAAAAAAGGTTATAAAAAACATAAATCCGTTTACGATACGGAACTCCCATAGTTTATAAGTAGGAAGTAAAATGACAGGTAATGAAACAGGATTTGCTCATTGTTTAAATCACGATTGAACGACCAGTATGTAATTTATCGATTGCACCATATTTTATACTAGTGACCCGCTCCGGCTTCGCACGGGTATAAAATATATAGCCTACTCCACTATTCAATGGATGTTATTATACTTATAAACCTTCCTCTTGAAACACTCTATCTATTAAAAAAAAACCGCATCAAAATCCGTTGCGTAGTTTTAAAGATTTAAGCATACAAAGCGACATAGGGACAGAGAAAGCGACTTTGTTTTATACTATGTAGTGATTGTCTCTTGCTATTATGGGGACAAAAATAATGTAATTAGCTTACATGAGGATTCTAGAATCACTATATTCTTTTGTAAAGGAAATAGAAATTACGCTTAGGTTTTGAAATTGACACTTCGTAATATCCGGTGTCATTTTACCTACTTAGTTTAAGGTTGGGTCAATTTAGCTGTGATTGTCTTAGTTAAAAGACTAAGAATTCATCGTAGTATGTTGTAAGAGATGACTAGGAGATTTGAACTAGTAATTTATCATCCATAAATGAATACATACATACATACAAATCACGCCTGATTCCCTGTAGAGGGGTGGGCAGACATTTATCCCGATCCTGACAGACCGCTTTCGCTTCATTGACACTCATACATCTTCTCTTACACACTCGGCGGCGGTTATGGGTACTCCTAACGTATACATGAATCTACCGTAAATATGCGGCAAAAGTGATTGAGGGGTTTTAACCAGGTGGTTCTGCCTACCCGGTGTATACATGTGTACATAATATGGAAAAGTATAAACACAATGATTCATAACAACATCAATCATCTTATTAAACAATGGTTCTCAATAGCATTTATATGTAGATTAAAACGTTTATAAACACTGCCTAGGCACAGGAACGTTTCTTCTGAACGAGGTTTCTCTAATGTAATGTTATTATATTATTTAAAAATTAAAACTAAGCTATTTGTAAAGGTCGGGATAAATGTGGATCCGTGGTCTCTGCCTACCCCTCTGTAGGGAAGCGGGTCTGATGTGTATGAATGTCGTTCAGTTCCTAGGTTTTTTTTAAATTTATTTAGGATACAATCAGTTACATAATAGAACTTAGATTAAACATAATATTAATTCTAATTTAAACCTACAGTATCCATAAAAATAACTAAACTACTTTGCTACTAACACACAGTCATAAGAAACAATATACAAAACATAATTACACAATCTTATAATGTTACACCTAATATTTCCTTGACTTTTCTCTTAAACACAGGGAGCGAAACGTCCCATACGTCAATATCTACATACCAACTGCTCATTGAATTGTCTGGCAGTTCGACTGAAAAAGAAGTGCTTTACGTAGCTTGTGAGAGACGCTGCTTCAAACAATAGTTGTTTAGAGACGTGAGTTGACACGAGGCACCTGAAACCCAACCATGCCCAACAGCTGCTCAGAATCGATGAAGCCTGCAATGATCTTATACAAGAACACCGAGTCGATGTACCCCCGCCTGCTCTTCAACGAAGCAATGTGATGACAGTCCGCAGCGATACGGTGCCCCCTGAATTCGTGACAGTACACTGTGGTCTACTATGGTTTGAAAATTACGCGAAGAATAACTCTTAGAGCATAGACCACACATAGACAGATACTGCGTGACTTAAAGCAATTAGCTTTAAAATTTAGTGAAATATTATATGTACACGCCCTCGCTTTATTATTAAATTAATTTATATCAGCCTTGAACTCAAATTAAATGTTAAACTATTTCAATTCGCTAATAATCTTCCAATTAGACTAAATTAGAAACCTAATGTAATATTACTTAAAGCGACATCTATACACTCTATACCGAGTTATAATCAGCAGTGACCGAATGTCAAGTTGCCGTTTCATTTAGTATTTAGTTATCTTAATAGAACATAGAGGGCAGTAATAAGTAATTAAACAAAACATTACAACATGCAAGTTTTATATTAGTATTTTATATTATACTGTTATATCAATGAAGTAAAGTTTCTATGTTTTTGATTTTGAGTGTAAACTATTATTGCCTACCTGCATAGATTGTTACTACCATTCTCGACTGAGCTTGCAGAATATAAAGAATAACTTACAAAATGTGAATAAATGAAACCTGCCCCTAATAATCTGTAAACCCTTTTTAATAATCGAAGCTTAACAAAAAGGCAAAATTAGCACAGATGTCCAGAGTAATTTGATAAATGTCCTTAACAAGCAGGGAACATTTAATTAAATAGGGATGCGAATAACATTCTATATGGGATAAAATTCTTAATGTATTTATTATGCTTACTCACGATTCAATCTTGCGTATCCGTAAGAGGCGACTAAGGGACTAGGGTTAAAGAAATCTATTTGGTAATGGACTAGCAACCTGTCAACAACATTCTTTAGTAATGTGATTACAATCCCAGTAGTGTAGTCGCCCGAAAATTTATTATGTCTTCACAGTTCAGTCCAACCTAAATGGGATAGACAGACATAAGTATATGAGATTTCTTTAAGTTTTTGTCCAAGTAGCATAGTATTTCTTTACGTAGTTTAGCTTATCACTACAAATACTTAATACTATATCAAAACTGTGATTAAATGGCGACATGGCTTACCACCTGTTACATTGAGCACTGACTATCTGGTTAACACGTGCGTCGAGGTGTCCATAGAATTACTAACTTCGCAATGGAGATGGACACCTGAACCTCTGACTACCCTGCAAGGGTTAATGGTCGTGAACGCGTTTGTTTGTCTTTGTCAAAACTACGATGGTCTCTCTATCTCTTATCACAGAGGACTTTCTAAAGCAACTTATAGTAGTGGCGGGTGGTCTTTCAAGCCTCTGTCTACTCCAGAAAGTTATCAGTCATGAAGGGTGTTATAATAAGTCATAATAATAATAATAATATATAATAATATTTGGACATTATTACACCAATTGAACTAGCCCCTTGGTAAGTACATTTAAGATTTGTGTTAAGGGTACTAGTAAACGTATATTTAAGAAATATATACATATTATATACAGATAAATACATATATAGCATATATAATCAACGACCAGACTGGAAAGCAGTAGAAAAGCGTAGTTCTTAACTCTGCCTCCACCGGGAATCGAACCCGGGACCTCACGATTAGCGTTCCGGCGGCTAACCGATCGCGCCACGGAGGTCGTCAAATGTCATATGTACTGTATAGTATTATCACAGATAATATAATACTATACAGTATTATCTACGTATATACTATACAGTAATACTATACAGTATTATATACTATACGGTATTATATTATCTGTGATATGTATGTATTCCCACGTATCTTCATTCCACACGTGTTTAATGGGGTAGTTTTTTACTGCACTTGTTTGCGGATTATTCCCGAGGGATGTGATATTGTGAAGGGCTGATAACCTAGAGGTCGTAGAACTCGATTATCTGACACATTGGTACATATTCACGTCTATTCTTGGAGGGGTCGACAGTAATACTAAGTTACTAAAGTAATGTTAGTATATTGGTTGGCGAAATTTGTACGAAATCGTATGTAAAAAGTCGTCGAAAAAATTTGGTTCTATACTATAAACAAATTATTGTAGATGATGATCAATATTGTCTAGTGACAGTTTGGGAGGTAAAAAGAATGCTGACTAGATAAAATACCATAAAAAAAACATATTATTTCGAAAATCAATGAGATTACTATAAAACTGTGTTAGGTTGTTAGGTTAAAAATTTTGTTAATTTTCTTATTAGGTAGAGTTATACATTAAAGTGACAACCTAATTCAATTTGAGCTTTATAAAATCTTAATATATTAATAATTTTTTTGTATAACTTTACTTATTGAATTTTAAATCTATCTGATCTGAACGCTAATCGTGAGGCCCCGGGGTCGATCCGCGGTGGAAGCAGAGCTAAGAACGCTTTTCTTCTGCATTCCAGTCTGGTCGTTGATTATATGAATTTTTTTTTTAAATATACGTTGACTAGTACCCTTAACACACGTCTTAAATGTATGTACTTAGCAAGGGACTAGTTTAATTGGTGTAATAGTGTCTTACAATGTAATATATTTAAATTTAATAACATGTTTTAAAACGGCCACGTTGAGATTTAAATACATACATTAAGATATGAATGTATTAAAATTAATGTGCCGCTACCAATGTTCCACTACGATATCGCAACCTCAATATTCGTGCTAAAAGTGACCTAGGAGACATTTTATGGAATTCATAACGTTCTTTAATCCCCTAAAGGGATTAAAGAACGTTATGAATATTTTATTTGTTATTATTGGACGGTGTGATGACAGAGTCTAGTTGTAACCGTTATACGATAATAATTATTTAAAGATATTTTATCTTCAAGCGTCTACCATTACGAAAACTATATAAGGACGCAATAGATTATAATATGTATTTCTTATCTTAATACTGCGGTAACTAGACCCGCTGTGTTTATATAACTAAAACCGCAGTTCTTTATTCAAATGATGAGGGAAACATATTCCATTAATGCTCATCCCATTCTAGCTAGAACTGAATTGCAGTGAGTGCTTTGGCAATACAACCACGAGTGGAGGGTTTTGTTTGTATGAAAAAAGCGATGTAGAAAACATCGTGAGGAAACCTACTTGTTCGCCGAACAGGTAATAATTAGTGCTCGTAAATCGCGACATGGCTTACCACCTGTCACATTGAGTACTGACTATTTGGTCAATACGTGGGTTCGAGGTGGCCATAGAATTACTATCTTAGCAATTCTGGATATGGACACTTGAACCTCTGACTCCCCGCAGGGTTGATGGTCGTAAACGCGTTTGTCTTTGTCTTTTGTCGATTTGGTTTTCAGGGTATCCAGCTGACTATTATAATGTGCTATTATGATGTAGCTATTGTCATGTTGGAAGGAGTACGGAAGAAGGGGTAAGTACTTATGATTCTTATACCATTCTGCAAATCACAATTTATTTATGATTTGCTTGTGATAAAATAGTTTTGGGGATTTATCTTTCGGTCACTTACACTATTTTCTCTCACATGCAGTAATTAGAAAAGGGCCCTGGCCCTACCCTTAAAGACATAAATGCGCTTTATTGTAGTAGTTGCATTTATTGGTATCTTTTATCTTTATTTATTTGAAAGTTAAAGCAGATTGTTTGCAAATTTCAAATTATGTACTATATCTATATCACACTCCTTAATCCAAATCTCTATCTTGATTCTCCAGCAGGCAGGATAAACAATTATTATTTATTTGTATACAGAAAAGATATTGCTTATACGACCAAACAAACAAACCGACCCAGCGTTCTAAGATCCCGAAAATATAACACGCACTCATATTATGGATATCAAATTTATTCACTAGAATATTATGTGTTACAGGAAAAATATTCAATATCCTTTTTCAGCCCCGAAAAAATATTGGCCCCAATTTATTTAGATATTCGTTTGATCGGCGGATTGCAGTAATATCATTCGATTCGCATTTCGTATCGATATGAGGATTGGATGAATGTGGTAGATCTGTGATTCACATGATAAATAAAAACAACGCAAATTGGAAATGTAGATTTATATTAGATATACCGATCCCTCTCAGTAATAGTCTAAGGATGTAATAAATAAATAGTATCAAGTAAATAATCGCCATTTTTCGTGGACTGTAACTATAGCATATCATGGCCAAATTAGAAAATTTCTTCAACCATGTGAAATTTGGAGTTGATAAACAAATTTTACAAATACTAACGTAATTATTATGCTCTAATAATAGCTCTAAAAATAACGAAGTAAATTATTTTAAGCATAGTTTTGTAGTCAAAATTTACAAGTTAATGATTCAAATTGTAATTGATAATATTAGTTGTTTTAGGTTTAAAGTAACAGAGTATAAAATCTCCAATCACTAAATTAAATATGTATGCTCTACATAGATAGTTAGGTTACAAATTGAAAATACGTGTAGTACTAGGCAAGAACAAAATAAAATACGTAAGACACACGTAAGTGGGTTATGTAGACCCACAGTCTGAAACTATAGTGGTTTTAAAATGTTTCATCAATTTAATCCCTTCTGTTTCGACCAAGATGCATAAATTCAATAAAAATGATTTATAGTTATGAATATAAATTTGATTAGATTAGTTATGCATATAACCGTCCTAATCCGTGTAGCCATCGAAATATGTTCAAAATACCTTTTATTATGATCCCTTCTTTACTTCGATAGAGTTCTAACCCTAAAAAGCTTTTCAAATCCCACCCAAAGTCAGCGTAAAACTATTTGTATGCATTCTTATAGGACTTTATCAAAATAAAACCATGCATGCATTCTGTTTGGCGCGTGTTCTAGCGTTATTGTTGCATCTCTGTCTAGCGCGACTTATTTGCGTATGCAAGACAAGGATAGGAGTATCCAGTCACTGTCCGGAATTCCATCGAAGAACGAAAATAACGCGGCTGCAGTTTGTTTCAAAACGCGGGAGTGTGCTGACGGATTTTTATTTTCAACTTTATATTTACGTTGTAACACGATAATATTTATTTTGAACTTTTCCAAGATTATTTTGGGTTACTTGAATACCTCTGTTTACTTTAAACATTCAGTTTCTGCAAAACGAGCACAATAAGTTGCTTCGAAGTGTTATGAAGAAGTGTGTAATTTGTTGTGTTCATAGTTATTTTAACCTTGTGTTTGTTGATTGACTTGTGTTATTATTTCCTTTCCGTGTGTGATGTAAGCGTAATTCTGGTTCTTCTGATGCTGCAGTGGTCCTGGAACCTTCGAAAGGGAGATTCAACGGAATGCACGCTTCTATGATTATGGTATGTCAACTAAAGATATTTGATACTATCACATGTTTTCTTGTAATCGAAATGACCTTGGTTCAATTCAATTTATCAATGTCTTGTCGTGCTAAATAATTACATGTTTTATTATTTATTATTAAGTTTGTGTATTGAGTTACAATTGCTTACACTTGGTAATTATTGCAAAAATTCAGGTTTACGATTCATTCATTGTTTATTTCAAGAATAATAATGAAATAAGTATTAACATAATAGTGTTAGTAGTATAGTTATAATATGGATAGAATCTGAGACAATTACCTTATTAACATTTAGCATATACTTAGCGATAGGTTTCTTTCAGTAAATAAAGGCATTCCATTATATGCTGCCTGAACAGACAGCTGGTTACACCGAAACCATTATCAATCTACTATAAGACCATTCTTAAATGTCTCCAGATGATTATTAATTTTAGACATGATTTATGCACTAAATTCTCTCACAATATCCCCTTACGAACCCTACATCAAAAACTCTATTGTAATTTGCAATAACATGAAGGGGAATCGAACCCGGGACCGTTATCGTCTGTGTAGTCTTTATTTACTCTAATCTGTGTCGCTATATCAAATGTTTGTTTTGGCTAAGAATTAGGTTGGGCAAACTTTATGGTTGCGACTGTAATGATAGTGTAATCTAAATGTAGTTATTAATTATTATTATTAGTCTTATCCACGTATAAATTTTATTCTTAGGAACTTATTAATTATATGTACATAGTTACTTTACTTTAACTTACGACTATTTACGTTTACGGGTTAATCATCATAGGCCGCTTGTATTTTTACTATTTCAAGGACTTATTAACAATAATATTGCAGATATACATAGATATAACACATAAAGCACATAAATTATAAAGACGGAGGCAGAGATGACGAATCTCCATTTTTCTGGCACTGGCACGTCAGTTTCTTCATTTATACTTACCTATAAGATCATATCATCATGGTTTTGTTATGTTTGATGGATACAAAAGTTTTACGTATCTTTATATACAAAAAATCGTTAATCTGTAAAAATACTTATTACTACACTACTACTGAGATTTCAATAATTCTGTGTGTTAGGTAACTGCGAATTGTAAGGAAGGTCATACACTATTTTTCATTGTGATTCGATGCTTAGACGGATACAATACTTAATTCGATATTATGAGTATGATAGCGGATTTATTAAATGTTAAGTACAACAATGATAGAATTGCGTAATTTATTGTAACTTTAAGACTGTTAAGGCTATAGGTGTAGTTAGAGGCAAGGCATACAAAAAAGTCCGTGTAAAAAAGTAGGAATTATGTTCACGACTGTTAAACATTAAAATATTGAACTATCACTGTCGTTACTGCGAATGGTTATGATAATTGAAAGCTTGGTATACAGTATCTAATGTGACAGATGGTGATTCATAAATAATTATTATATACATATTATATATAGGTATGTGTAGGATTCCACACGATGTTTTTGTTATATCAGTAAGTATCTAATGTGACAGGTGGTGATTTATAAATAACTATTACCTACTTATTTTATATGTATAGGTATAGGATTCCACACGATGTTTTAGCTAACCGAATAACTAGCACTTTACTGACTATAAACCGTTTATTAATATCGGTGATCGAACGAGGGAACAGAATGATTACAAATATTCATACATTCACGTCTTTTAAAACCTTTCGGGGTGGATTGTACTTTGGAGATAACATCTCCTAGGTCACATTTTAGCATGAACATTGGGGTTTCGTTGTCATAATGGAACATTGGTGACAGGTTGCTAGTCCTCTCAATAGTAAGATTCAATTGAACCCTAGTCCCTTAGTCGCCTACTACGCAATGCCGGAAGAACGGCAGCTAGTTAGCATTCTTTTTACGGCCCAGACTAGACAAATGAATGAATGAAGAATGATTCAATGTCATAATTTTACGACTTAGCCAAGATAGTCTCATATTCGCGAATTCGTTTTAAAATTCGAATACGATGCCTCAATCGGAATGTGAATTTGAAACTTCAAAGTTATGCAGACATCACTCACAGCCATTTACCTGATAGGGATTATAGAGGCTCGTGTTTAAAGAGGATGCGTAAACCATTCATTGTACAGGGTTCGATGTCTATACAAAAATGCGCTTATAAAAGTATACGTTATAATATAGTAGTTACTTTTATCCCTTTCGGAGTGGACTAAATCTAGGAGAAATGACATACACATAATTAATTTAAGCGTATTTATATATCAATATAGGTGCCTTGCAATAATCGATAAAAGTATACACATATGACCCAACCTATGAAGAGGTATGAGTGTCAAAGAAGCGAAAGTGGTTTGTCAAAATCGGGACAAATAGGGATCCGTGATCTCTGCCTACCCCTCTACAGGGAATCAGGCGTGATGTGTATGTCCCCATGTCTCTTAATCCCATCCTAAGAAGAAAGGTAGCTAGTCATTATTTATTGACCCCCCAGACTAACATGAGATACGTGTCCATATCCGAATAGAAATGTATATGCCAAATAGTCACGTGTTAGATATAATAATAATAATAATTGCACCAATTGAACTAGCCCCTTGGTAAGTACATTTAAGACTTGTGTTAAGGCTACTAGTCATCGTATAGTTAAGAAATATATACATAGATGAATACATAATACAATATATAACCAACGACCAGACTATCTAGCAGTAGACAAGCGTAGTTCTTAACTCTGCCTCCATCGGGAATCAAACCCGGGACCTCATGATTAACGGTCGGGCAGCTAACCGATCGTGCCACGGAGATCGTCAAAAGGTAGTTATAGGTATAGGCAAACAAACCACTTGGCATATATTTAATTGGGGTTATCGGAGCTTCTCGGCTAAATAGGTCGACATTATGCTAAATAGACCGAGTACTATCTTCGTTCATTGCTCTGGTTCAGGTGTGAATAAGGGACTGCAAATAACTGCAGTTAAATGTTTTATAGCCAGAGCATGTCTAATATTGTAGTGAAATTATATATGTGTACTAGCCACCCGCTCCGGTTTCGTACTTCTGCCTATTTTATGGATGTTATTATACATATAAGCCTTCTTCTTAAATCACTCTATCGATTAGAAAAACCGCATCAAAATCCGTTGCGTAGTTTCAAAGATTTAAGCATACAAAGGGACATAGGGACAGAGAAGCGACTTTGTTTTATACTATGTAGTGATATGTCTTTAAAGTAGTGAAGCATATATACCTATGTTTATCTATCTTTACGAGGTAGTGAGAGTCTTAAAATTACATCTTTATTTTAATTCTTTATAATGGTAAGACGAACCAAGCTTATTTTTCCTTAACTTCAATAGATACACCATTTCGAAACATACTTTTAAATAAAAAGTGTCTAAAGACTATCACAATGCTAATTCGATGTTTTAACCTATGATTACCTTGAAAGTGTTTATGGTCGTAATGCATAAAACTATCACGCCATTCACTCTTAAGAGGTGTACAGAACCATCTTTATATATTACATACCTTTGTTGTATATTACCTGTTAATGGTGAAGGGCTACACTTATCTACCTATCTTTTGAAACTATTTAAACCTCTGGGGGTTACATACATACACATACATCACGCGTGATTCCTTGTAGAGGGGTAGGCAGAGATCACGGATCCCCATTTGTCCCGATCCTGACAGACCACTTTCGCTTCATTGACATTCATACATCCTCTCATACACTCTCGACGGTTATAGGTACTCCTAACGTCATCTTTTTTCAATATAGGGGGTTACAACTTACAAAATACCATGAACTTCAGCTGATTACTTTCTACCAAACTCCCCAGTTAATATCTGTAGCACAACATCGATACAGTTAACGAAGATCGAATCGCTATCTCGATGCTGGCACGAATGCACATAATTGCATCGATACACAACTCGCTTTCATTGAGTTTCACTACATCACAATGTGCCGTATATAACTGTCTTGTAGATGTCGAAAATAGAATGGAATAGCTGCCTTTCTTAGCGGTGTAAAAGCGTAGGGTAAATTGATACTTTTGGATAATGGTATGACCCTTTTATGAATGTAATAATGTTAGAGTTAAAACAAAAATAGTATCATACAAAATTGCACGGCAAAAATGCTGAATTTCACTCCGAAATAATACAGTCTCAACCCAAAATTTACCTTTGAGGTTCATTTGGTAACATTTTTTGGTGTTCATTATAGTATTTTGGATGTGCATGTAATTTTTATTATTAAATAGGTATACATGTATATTATTATGTCTCGAAGGTTCTATCTAACGTAAAAGGGACATCACGAACCCGTACTAAAGATGTATCTATAAACATTGTCTCTCCACGCTTTTGTCTACCCTAAAAGGAATTCAAATTCGTCACTATACCATATGTATTAAGTTTCTTCGGTACTATATTTTTTGTCTACATCCTATAGGAATATGGTCTTGAGTCATAATTAGAAGTCTACCATGGCTATACTAACCTCGGCTTAACCTTCGTCCGTCCATATAAAAGTTACCACAGACGTATTGAAAAGTCCAGTATAGTGTATAAATACTTTATTTCCAACCAGCCATAAAAACCAAATTCCCTTGAACTAGATTCGGGCACGCAAATAACCGGTCCATGAGTCAAGCTATGCTGGTCTGTCTTTAATTAGCTATTTATAGTTTAAGAATACTTTCTTCATTTTTATTAGGTGAGGTGAGTTTTCTAGTATTTAGTTTTGTATTGTATGTTGTGTTTCTGATTTGTATCAAATCTAACTAACATTGTTTGTTAGGTGAATTAGTACTGTTCTTTAAATATCTAAATTTTGACGACCTCTGTGACGCGTATGGCTAGCCATCTGAATGCTAAGCTGAGGTCTCTGATTCGATTTCCGATGGAGGAAGAGATAATAACAACGCTTTTCTTCTGTCTTAATTGACTTTTGCAGTCTTAATTGAACTTACTAAGAGGCAAGTTCATTTTTGGTTATAGTGTCCCAAATATTATTATATTTTAAATATTTGATGCATATTAACTTAACTAACTATCACCATTTGTTCAAATAATTCATAATTTATATGTTAAAGTAAAATTGAAGGATATTATTTATATGACATAAGTTTGTATACCTGTAAAACCCTTAGGGGTAGTCAGAAATTTGAGTATCACTGGATGGATTATAAGATAGAGGATACTAAATACTATCGCTACTTCTAATCTGAAGAGGAGAACCAGTAATGCAGCTTGAGGTAGCACCTTTTCACTGCATCAAAGTTTTTCATTCTTGATGTTTAATGTTTGTGTTAATGTTATTTAGTGTATTGAATAAAGTGGTTTCTTTCTTCCTTTAATGTAATTTTTAGAATGTCGGTAAATTATTTACTCTATTATAAAATACACTAGGGCGATTTTTACCTAATAAACTTTTCATTACATCTATATATGTATTTGCCAATCTGCTATCAAATTGTACGTATATTTTGTAAGAGTGCAATTTTGTAATTATTTTATTTTTATAAAATGAAATGTGTTAGGAAATAACTCAGTTTAGAAGATAATTTATATGATTGGTGAAAGTGGTTTAAACGTCTAAATGCTTAGAAATCTATTTCTTAACGTTTTCTATGTAGCTCGATTTTAAAGAATTTTTATAAATTAGGTACCAACTAACCAGATTTGGACACTAGTAACCAGTAAGTACGGTTATGTTCTCATGATATATGAATAAATATGAAGATTTTCAAGAAACATGAGAAGAACTAGAGTTAGATCTATAATAGTAACTAAATATGAACTTTTTCTTCATAATACCCTTAAAAAATGGAATAGCTCGATAGGTTCTACATTTATAGGATTTACTTTATACGTATATATTTCATTTCGTCTTTAATTTCAGTCTTTGATTATGTTACCTTGAAAATATCATAGGTGTCAGTAATTACAAAAAATTACAATGAAAACACTTGTTTCGCTCATTTACGCTCCCTTAAAGCAACCTAGAAAGAAGTAGCAAAAATAATTAATGAAATTCATGGTAATCTCTAAGACAATCCTTAGCTTACCTACTAAACTCCCAGCTAGCGTGTATACGTATTGCATTGCCTAAAGATAAGCTAGCACTAAGTGGGCCACGTTATCAGTGAAGCGGTGCATGTCTCTCTAATTGCCCAAGTTTAAAAACCTGCCTTATCTGACGGTACTTGGTAAATAAGGGGCTATGACGAGGTTCTTAACATTGGATGTTGATAGATATGTGGAGTTAGTAAACCTTTTGGTGGCTTGAATTACCAGTCTAAATGTAGAATTTAACATTACGTTTTACAACCGTTGACACTTTTAAAGTAGTCGAAGATTTGAGATACTATAAATGTCTCTACAATACATAGGTACTATAACCTCTAAGTTCTAAGAATCTATATTTATTAATATGTATTGAATCCTTTGTCTTATATGGTTTATTAAAACGCGTTCACACAAACCAAATCTACGTTTTCTTGTAAATAATAAGCCAGAGTTCTATTATACTATTAGAAGTTAAATATCCAGTGAAAAATGTCTTTTAATGCCCATTCAAACCTACACTCGAACCTTAAATTAATAGCATGTATGTACTGTTAACCCATCCAAAGATTAAGGTCGTAGTGTGTTTAGAGACACAATAGATACGCCCACATATATCGGAGATATTGAACTTTCTATCTTTTGATAGCGAGGCAAAACACTGGATTTCGAAACAGCTGATATTGGCTGTCAAATGTCTACTGTCACTTTGCTGGGTGGTCTGAGGTTCGTTGACACGGGATTAGTGAAGGTGCGAGTTAGGTGAACTGGATAGGTTGTAAATGTATACGTAAAGTAACATTTGTGTCTCTAACAGATTGTGACTAACTATTTGTTCTGCGTAATTCTTTGGAGCATAAATACATACATACGCATCACACCCGTTTCCCTGTTAAGGGGTAGGCTCTCTGGCTATCTGTCCCGATCCTGACAGACAACTTTCGCTTCATTTAGTTACACTCATACACACTCGGCAGTAGGAGGTACTTCTAACCTCACCCTTTTTCAATATGGATAATAAATGACAGCTACAAGCACTAATTATGATCTATGTCTACTCTGGGGAATAGATCTCTTCTGAAATTTTACTTCATCACATTAGTATTAAAATCTTAATTTAATTGCAATACCATTACCATTACTGTATAGTATTATATTATCTGTGCCATTACTATATATTATACTAAATATTAGTAAATTCCATACATACATACACATCAGGCCTGATTCCCTGTAGAGGGGTAGGCAGAGATCACGGATCCCTATTTGTCCCGATCCTGACAGACCACTTTCGCTTCATTGACATTCATGCATCTTCTCATACACACTCGGCGGTTATATGTATATATATGTTTATTATAATATATTCCATACAATACTTATTTTAATAAACCCTGCCGTTCTTAGTAACTCTTCCATGCCAGAACGGCAGCTAGTTCCTTACATTCAAGTCCCAGGAATTCGTTAGGTACCCAATTAAATTTCTACCCAAAAACCTTCTCACAAACATACCCATATATCATAGCATAACACAACAAAAGTCTATTATTATCCAACGAATGCTTTGAGAAACAAATTAGTTGTAAGACCAAGGTTAATTTGGGTAATTGTATGGTACAGTCAACGCTAAAAGTGCAGTCCCAGTAACTTTTTATAAGTTTACGTTTATAAGAACAAAAGCCAAAATTTCGAAGTACGCGAACGTATAGTGGCTATGACAATGCAAAGTGGCGCCAGTGTTAAAATTTCAAATATCGTCTTTTGTTCTTATAAACTTTAGCTTTATAAAAAGTTACTGGGACTGCACTTTTAGCGTTGACTGTACATTGTTATTCTGTTTTCGGTAATAGGTTACAATGCGTTACTTAACTAGCAACGTGGCTTTTGAACATAGATATTGGTGCATGTAATTATGGGGTAATAGATTATTGTATACGTGGCCTTTCGGCTTTGAAACCCATATTTGACAGACAGTCTTTAACAATAAAAAAACAAACGCATTCACGACCATTTCGGGGTAGTCAGAGGTTCAGGTTTCCATCTCCGCACTTGCGAAGGTAGTAATTCTATGGACACCTCCAACCCATGTGTTTACCAGATAGTCAGTACTCAATGTGACAGGTGGTAAGCCATGTCGCCATTTACAAGCACTAACTATTACCTGTTCTGGGAACAGGTAGGTTTCCTCACGATGTTTTCCCTCACCGTATAATTCGATGCATTTCGTAAATGTGTTTTTATTACAAAAATGTACATACATAGATATAGACAGTCTTCAATCAACGTAAATACATACTTGTAGTAGGAGATAGGATAGGTAATTTTTAATATACAGGGTGGCGCATTCAAAACGGTCAGTATGGGAAAGTCTGAAACTATAAGAGATACGAAGATTTGTTCTTAGGAACCATGTCACCGATTTTGATAAAATGAAAAACTGCATTCATACTTTCTTTGAAAAAACAACTGTATCCAGAACGGGATTCGAACCCGGTTGCTTTGAAAAAATAAATTGGCCCTTTTCACTTTTTCTTTTGAAATATCGATTGTGTAGGTCTTAAGCTGTAAATATCTCTATGAAACATAGTGTCGAAAATGAATAAAATGCATTATTTTGGCATACTTTAGTTTATCATAGTAGTTTAAGTACACCGTAACAATATTCAACTGATATGTAAAATTGTCACTATTGCTGTTTGTAGTTTTGTAGTTCCCTACTTGTTACATACACCATATCATGTGGCATTAGCATTGCATTAATCCTTTAAGGAGGTTTTGTTATCTACAGTAATCAAAAACTAACAATCTATTGAAAAGTCCACTTAAAGTGACGTGTTAAACCATATTACAAAATTTCTTGTGGGATTACGTTAAGGATGAATTTCACAAAACAAGCTATGACACCGTTGAAGACCTAAAAGTAGCAATAAAGTCAATTGTAACGCAAATTCACCACATGAAAATACAAAATTCAATAGTAAGATCGTTACCTAAACGTGTTGAATATTGTATTGAAAAAAACGGTGGTCACTTAGAAAACCTACTATGATAAACTAAAGTATGCCAAAACAAGGCATTTTATTCATTTTCGAGACCGTGTTTCATAGAGACATTTACAGCTTAAGGCCTACACAATCGATATTTAAAAAGAAAAAGTGAAAAGGGCCAATTTATTTTTCAAAGCAACCGGGTTCAATTTTCGTACTGGATACAGTTGTTTTTTCAAAAAAAATATGAATGCAGTTTTTCATTTTATCAAAATCGGTGACATGGTTCCTAAGAACAAATCTTCGTACCTCTGATAGTTTCAGACTTTCCCATACTGACCGTTTTGAATGCGCCACCCTACTAATTAGTGGTAGGTTATTTTATAGATACTGAATGTAAACTGTACCTAGATAACTAATATTTAGGAATAGTTCGGTTACTCTCGTTTTTCCCCTTACTGTTTATATCCCGTGTCATCCGGAACGTAAAAAGAATCCTAACTAGCTGTCGTTCTTTCTCAGCATTTCGTAAGAAGCGACGGAGGTTCAATGATATCTATTGTGCGGAAACTAGTGTACGATGGGCTACACATCTCAAATGTTCTATTATGACATAACAACCCCAATATTTATGCTAAAAGCGATCTAGGAGATTATATATCTGAGGTTCTGTCCAACCCGCAAAGGATTAAAGGACGTGAATGTATATGTATTTTGTCTACTGTAGAACTGACTGTGTATCAATCCACCGAATAGGGATTATAAAGAACGATAGAAACATCTTTATTCACTGCACGTAGACAATAAGAGTTAGAGAACAATGAATTAGTATCGTGCAGTGAAAGAGTACTGCGTCAGTATTTGATGCAGACTGCAGCGCTGGTCTTTCGCCAGTACCCGACCACTGACACAAGCCTACAAATTAAGTGTTTAGCAAAATCGTAGTTCAATATCACTTCCATAACGGTGTGAAGTTGCTAGTGGAATAGCAAAAGCGGCAATTTTCGCTATTTTTAAGGTGAAATTTGTCAAAATTGTTTATTTACTACCAACTTCACACTATTACGAACTTGGGCCCCTATTTTATCTGTTTTTTTTATAAACGTGAAGCATATGTATGTATAGTATCCATAGTTATCTTTTTTTTTAAATACATACATACACATCACGCTTGATTCCCTGTAGAGGAGTAGTCAGAGATCACGGATCCCCATCTGTCACGATCCTGACAAAGCAATTTCGCTTCATTGACACTCATACACCTTATACACACTCGGCGGTTAGAGGTACTTCTAACGTCACTCTTATTAAATATGGCGTCTATTAGACTGTCATATGTTCTTTATTCACTTTATAGTGTATTCGCATTAAGAAAATAGTGACGTCATGATAATCAGAGGTCAAACTGACCAATGAGACGTGAGTAAATGAGAAAAGAAGTTACATTGACCAATCGCAGAAATTCGTTGTCACGTCTCATTGGTCAAATCGTTTGGGTAATGATGACGTCACTATTTTCTTAACGCGAATACACTATAGTTACAAACTTGAACCATAGACTACAATCTCGACTAAACCAGTGTCACAGACTAGTCTCGACATACCAGAGTAATTGTATGAATTACACCTCGTGTACGCCATTTACTGCCATTACCCTGCGGTAACCCTACGTGTCCATTAACCTGTTTTAAAACTGTGGACATTTATGATAATAATAGGGTTGCTAAGGAAATTTATAAAAGAAACCGTGTTAAGACGTAAATAGATGAAAACGGCAGTTAAAATGGTCAGTCAAGACTCTGACTACCCTAAAAATTTTAATCGTTATGTGTATTTGATGATAGTTATAAGTCATATATCTCTGACTGCCCCCAAGAGGTGAAGGATTGTGAAGTTTAACATGCTGTTCTTTTCGAGGTGTACAGAATCTCGGAGACATAATATCTCCACTATAGAATATTGGGTACAGGTAGCTTACTACCCAATAGATTCCATACATGCATACACATCACGCCTGATTCCCTGTAGAGGGGTAGGCAGAGATCACGGATCCCACTTGTCCCGATCCTGACAGACCACTTTCGGTTTATTGACACTCATACATTTTCTCATACACAATAGATGTTATTCATCCAAAGTCCCTTAGTCGTGTCCTTCATACAAGAAAGAACGGCACCTATTAAGCATTCTAACTTTGATAAGAATGTATTATATGCACCCCTTTTGAAATCCCAAACCAGCACTACCATCCTTAACTATGTGACAATAACAGTAATCGTTAAGTAACGGTTACACTACTCTGAATAATAGGGAAACCTTAAAACTCGGCACTTATAATAAATACTCGATAAGTGTAGTACAGTCGAAATCTCATATAGCCATATCGCGGGTCAGTAGGTCATTGTAATACCTTAAGCCAAGGTCGTAGGTTCGGTGGTAGTATTATGAATTTATACACGTTTTTTGCTTGGTCAGTGTCCGGTATAGTGTAAACAGTGAGTAAGAACTTGAGGTGTTTGTAGGTATTTTTAGTTAATCTTCATAACAAAAAGTTATTCCTTTTTTGTTCTTTGCATCTGAATGTCCTTAAAATTTCTTGAACTTAAGGTGTATCTTTATGCATGCATATACGTATTATCAGGTCCTTTAATCCATCTTTGGGTGGACAGAACTAACTATAGAAACCTAAAATATTCTTAGGTATATATAGCATTACTGTTGGGGTTTTGATGTTATTACTATGGAATATAAGTAAATATTTTCCTGTTAATTGTCTACTAGATTCCATTAATCTATCTCTTAGAACCTATGTCTTAAGACATGCGGTAAGAAAGGCAACTAGTTAGCATGCATTTTAAGACCTAACCATCACATAATACATACATACATATACATTCAAGTCCTTTTATCCCTTTCGAGGTAGACAAACTCCCTTTCGCGGAGGCATGAAAACATCTTCTTACTTATTAACACGAATGTTGAGGTTGCGATGTTATATGGACCATTGGTGACAGGTTGCTAGCCTATCGTCCAATAAATTCCATTGGCTCCGAGTCCTTTAGTCGCCTACTAAAACACGCCAGGATTCACGGCAACTATTTAGTATTATTTTTATCATCAGCGAAAGTGGTCTGTCAGGATCGGGACAAATGGGGATCCGTGATCTCTGCCTCACCCTCTACAGGGAATCAGGCGTGATGTGTGTATGTATGTATGTTTTATCATCTATCTTAATATAGTTAGTTACATTTATCTCCACCAAGCATCGAACCTAGACCTCCGAACCACACACTCTCCATTCTCTCTCGTTGCTTATAGTCAATAAAACCGCCGTTATAGCACTCCCATTTCCCTTAACATTATTGAGTCGCCCTATTTAGAAGCGAACGTAAAACCGAACGTGACCCAATAGAAAGGCAAGCCCACCGTCCTGTATACCATTTATAATAACAACCGGGAAATGTTTATGAGGCTACTGTCGCCGCGGTTTATTTGTATCTATTTTGCGATGGGCTAGTGACCTGTCACTGATGTTATGATGATGCTCGGTTCGAATAGTTGTGTTATCACTTTTAGTTACTGACTTGTTTTATATGTGATGTTCTGTTCACCCCGAAGGGATCAAAGGTCGTGAATATATGTATATGTATGTACACTATATCGGGGTTGTGATGTCATATGGAACAATAATGGCACGCTGCTAGACCATTGACTAACATATTCCAGTTACCCTAGTCCTTTAGTCGCCTCCTACAAATTACCGGAAAGAATAGCATTCTTTTTACGTCCTAGACAAATCCTAGAAAATAAATATTCCTTATAAGTGACCTAGGAGATATTACCTTCTCTGTAAGGATCTGTCCACTCTAAAGGGATTAAAGGACGTGAATGTATATGCATGTACAGTATCATAAAATATTGACGTCATATTAAATGTTCGGTATATTACAATTTTATGTGTGTATGTTGTCATACCCACAAAAACCCGGAACTTGCTTAGAGTACCATCCCATCGTTTCAAAAGCTAAGTTATAAATCTCCCTGTATAGTTTTCCGATAAGTTAGTAAACATACTCTTACAACTTAGGGATTATCTTGTAATATATTACATTTTTAGATAAGGCATATTAGCGTTTGAATGAAAAACCAGAATAACTTGAACTATCAAGTTATACAAAATTCGTGTAAAGGTGAACTTCTTAGGCTGGTTTTGTATACGTTGATGTGAGTAATTGCTCCGGAATTTCCTTACATAATATTTTGATTTCTCAAATGTGTTTTTCGAAATATTTTTACCTATATGACACATTTAAAATGTGGAACGGGGAAGGAATTTTGTATTAGAATTTCTATTATCATATTTTAAGAGATAGGAAATGTAGGTGAGATAAACATAACTAGTGAGGTAACCTAAATATAGACACATCTAGCCCATATCTGCTAACCACGAGAGATTCAACATCTGATTCATTGCCTTTGAGTAGCCATAACCTCTATATAATACTATTCTATTCTTTCTATTCAATGGTGACTGAAAATTCTTACTACTCTTCTAAACTATATTATATTGCTCTTAATTAGACCATATTCTGTAAATAAGACTCCAATTCCAATGATTTTAATGTTCTATATGCTTTATGAACGTCTGTTTTTGTATACATTCTTTCTAGACTTATAGTCGTGAAGCTTGTATGTAAGAATGCCTAAAACTGACTAGGTTTCCAACGCACCGCTCTACAAAGCTACTAATTAAGTCTACGTGCCGAGTCCCACACGAGTTGAGTCCTTAGCAAATGTTGTGTACAACATTTTAAATGCCCTTAAAAGATAAAAGCACACAATTTAACCGCACAATGGTATGATAACACTCATTTATGGTACCAGCGACAGTTTTATGGGTTCAACGAGAAGTAGACCAGAAGGGTCGCTTAGTATAGACTATACGGAATTACCAAATATATATCTACTTATGTCTTGTACTAGTCTGGAACATATAAACGAACGGAACGAAGAAAATCTAAGTGGCTTCTTCTGTCGAAGGAGATGACTAAGGGACTAGGGGAAAATGGAATCAATTGCGTGATGGGCTAGCAATCTGTCACCAATGCTTCATAACATATCACAACCCCAATATTTATGTTAATTAGTAACCTAGGAGATTCGAAATCTCCGACGGTCTGTCCACCGCAAAAAGAATTGAAAGAAGGACCAAATATAATTCTTATCACTCTTAAATATTGTAGAGAACAATATTCTAGAAGTTAGTTAACTATTAGGAGTATGATAGAATGGATTGAAGTAAAATCGGTGTAGTATTATTAAACAACATTCAATTCAGAATTCTTCAGTCATCTAGTAGTTATGATAGGCGTTTATTTTATAAATATCTACCTGCTATTGTTAAAGATAGAGGTGGTTAAAGTTTTAGAAGTTTAAATACTTGGGTGTTGGTATTTGGTTCGTACTAGCTTAGGTTTGTTTTATACGACAAAATATCAATAATTTTTTCAGATCATTCAGGGGCCATATCGTAACATTTAGATACGTAAAATTTTCAAGAAAATTCTGCTACAATGTGTATTATTTATTCTTTTCTAATAAGTATTATAACCCATAAATTATTATATTTTCTTTTCTTCATAAACATTACAAACCAAGCTAACCGTCTGGCCCTGTATCTCTAGTGTTGACGTTACCTTATATTAGAGGTAATTGGACATTATGGTGACTTATGAATTTAGACGTTAATGATTATGTCTGTTTACTCAGAACGTTTTCTTTTCGTATTAGGGGATTAGGGTTTAAGGTAAAAGCTTCTAGAATAAAAATAGGCGTATTAAGTGGCTATTGTACACAAAGCATAAATATTAATGTGCAGAATGTAAATTCATTCTATTTTAATCTTCATTTATTAATCAAAATTATGTAGACACGTATATATTCCGTCCTTTAATCCCTTTCGGGGTGCACAGAACTTTGGAGATGTAATATCTTGTTGGTCACTTTTTAGTGTTAATACTGTGATGTCGTATGGAACATTAGTGACAGGTTGCTAGTCCATCACCCTATAGAATCTAGTCCCTAGTTCTTTAGTCGTCTCGACATTCCGGGAATAACGTTAGTTTTTTTATATCGCAAATTATCAAGAGACATAAAAATAACGTTATAAATACTCTTACTGGTAATAGAAACTAAGAATATTTCGTTACATTGAACCTGGTGTTTATATGACTATTCTGGCCTTCTGGACATACAAATAGGAGATGACTAAGGAACTAAAGGTATTCGGGCAGACATTTATACTATAAACACAACGTATAAATTGAAGAATAAGTACATCATAACTAGTTTCGAACAATGCAGATTAATAGTATGCTATTTAAGACAGTTATAGATACCTTATTTCATTCAAACTTACACAATATCTAAATAAACCCTAGTACTTTTCCATGTTTATTCATAGTACCAAAGATTAATACTAATTAAATCTCCAGTCAGGTGCTATCTAGTGCTTAATTCCCTCAGTGCCTAGACTAATTAACTATTATATTATGACCTTGTCTGGACTATGGGACATGAATATAAACCAACTAGTTGCCATCTCATCACCTATTTATGCTTCGTGCTGTTTGTTTGAAATCAGGATAGGTAATAGTCAGTGCCTATATACGGCGATATGGTTCACTACCTATCACGTTGGGTGCTGTCTATCTAGTGATACGCGGGCTTCGAATGACCCATACCTAACATGTCTTCGAAATTTCGGAGATGGGCATTCAAGCCTCTGACTATCCCGCCATAATAAAAAAGGCAGTGTGTATACATAAGTCGTGAAGCGTATGTTATGTTTTATGTTATGTAAATAGTCAGTATCTGTTTACGGCGTCATGGTTTACCGGTTACTTTGGATACTGATTATCAGGTAATAACGTGCGTTTTGAGTGCCGAAAGAACAGCGATTTTCAGGTGATGGTGGACACACAATAGCTGATTACCTCGAAAAGGTATTACGGTCGTGAGTGTATGTGTGTGAATAAAATAGTATGCATTACTATCGCTTATATATGACACGTGCTGTATTGGAGTATAAATTAAATATGACTGACAGTCTTTTTATTACAATTGGGATACTTTTTATTACAGGATGATTTTAAAATCTTTGAAACCTTGTGATTCTGGCTATCACTATTTTCTTACTATAATTATTTACTATATTCGGATTTCTGAACATTATATGCATTTATCTACCAAATGTTTCATTTAAGAATGAGTCAACAGTAATCATGTACCCATACTTTTATATTGTCAATTTCATTACACACCTCTTCAAACGTATTCCACAGAACAGAAGAACGGCAGCTAGTTAGCATCCTTTTACGTCCCAGACTAGCACAACCCACTCCAATACCAAAAGCCAAATAAATCCAGACAAAATTTAAACCTCATTTTTGGCGTCAAATTTCGCAGTACAGTCGCATCGCCTAAATAAATCTAGATCAGAGTTACCTTAGTCTGGATTTCGCTGGAGTGTAATAACAGCTGTGGGGGGAATTTGAACGACCTATTAAGAGATAGAGGGCTGTAAGGTCCCCTTTGTTCACGACCTGCTTAAGATAAAGTAGTTTGCTCCTTAGATAAGAATTAAAAAAAAGGATTTTTTTACTCTATAAATGAAGGTAATTTCAAAAATGCTAGCTTGTCTGGGAAGTAAGGTGAATGGTAACTAGATGTGTTTCTTTTTGACTTGTAAGAAGTGACTAAGGTATTAGGGTAGGAGGGTATTCGTTAGGTAATAGGCTAGAGATCTGACCCATATATTATTCCATATTAATACCACAGATAATATAATACAGTAAATACCATCATATATAGTAATGCCATTGATAAATGTAGTTAATACAATATTAGTGTGAGCTAAATGTGGCCTGTATCTAAGGCTATAAGAACATACATACACATCACGCCGGATTCCCTGTAGAGCGGTAGGCAAAGATCACGGATATCCATCTGACCCGATCCTGACAAACCACATTCTCTTTATTGACACTCATACACCTCCGCAGTCATAGGTACTACTAATGTCACTCTTTTCCAATATGGCGTCTATCTGACTGTCATATTGTTGTAAGAAACTATGTTTATATAGGCTAAACACTAAAACCAATGTTTGTAAACCCTAATTTATGCTACTCTATCCTTAAGTTCCAACTGATACTAAACTAAAGCATAAATACGAGTTGGTATACACACTATAGTATTATATGTGAACATACTATATGAGTAGATATTATAGTTATTAATGGTAATACACTTTTATCACAGGCCAATCAGTATGGCCCTTCATTAATCTCAATTTAACGTGACCCCCTGACCCTTTTGAGTATTTAAAAGGTGACCAGAGATAAAGACCCCTCTTCCCTTATAAAACAGTTTTGAGTATAGGTCTTTGTAAATTGGTCGCTGATTACCGAAGATAAGTAAACGATTGCTTGAATTGCACATCAATGATCGCTGCGGGTTGTAAACCCTAATTATGTGCATTTCTTGTCGTACTCGATCCTTACTTGTTCCCTGGTAATAGTCAGTGCTTGTAAATGGCGACATGGCTTACCACTTGTTACATAGACTATCTGGTCAACACGTGGGTTAGAGGTGGCCGGCCATACATACTCCACATAGAACCAAGTCATATTATATTCCACATAGAACCTTGTGGTTTAGTTAAGATAATTTTAGCAGATAAATAAAGAAAGAAATAAAATGCTATTCACAACAAAAACACAAACTTCAAAATATCTTATGAAAACCGTGTGTATATATAATGCAGAGAAAAGGAAGATAAAAATAAATGAATTATTTCTCCTATTCAACTACATTGAGACGAAAGCCAGCTGCTAGGCTATCCAGACTATTCTTAACCCTAACTACCTTATTCAATACCTAACCAGCTGTGCTTTGTGACTTCCCTATCAAGGGGTCGATGTGTTTTATTATTAAAAAAACTTTTATTCCAACACCATTATGTCCGAGGAACCATTTGATAGAATAGGACCCTAGAGTGACGTCAGAATCGCCATTTTGTTTCCTTGCATCGCAGTTTTGAATGTGTTTATTCAGTTGGTGTGATGCTACGTCAATTTATATAGTTATGGATAACGTATGGCATTGACAGGCATATATATGTATAAACACTACATAAATTCGTCAATGTTAACGTTCACATCCCTTGAAAACAATAATAACATACATAAATATATATGCATGTCTCTACGTCCCTAACGGGATAGACAGTCTCTTTCTCACTCAAAGCCAAAGTGGAAGGTAGAGTTGGATGGGGTAGGCCGCGTATTACTTATATAGATCAAATTTGAGGCATTCTTCTCAAGACGAGTGTACAAAGAAGAACATGCATGCAAGTTAATGGGTGTAAGTATAGCAAGAGAGATTTAAAAATTTCATATAGTTAACTACCTATTTTGCCGTCCCTTGCAAGCCACTTTAACTTTATTGACATTCCTAAATCTACGCAGTTTGTCCGCATATATATACTCGGCAGTTGTAGATGCTTCTAATGTCACTCTTGAAATATGTCACATATTTTATCGTTTCACGTACGATTGGATAGAACCCTACGTAACCGCCCTTCCACATACACTTACATACACACACTTCCACCTACATATACACCTTCCACTTACATATGTATATGCATTTCTTCAATCTGTATTTCTGTGATAAGGTACTTCATTATTTCTTCTTCTTCTCTTCTTTTTATTCTTTCTTTCCTTTTTGACGATCTCCGTGGCGCGGTTGGTTAACCTAATGCTAATCGTGAGGTAAGAACCACGCTTTTCTTCTGCTTCCCAGTCTGGTCTGGTATTTATCTATGTATGTTAAGTATATACATATTTGTTAAATATAACGTACAACAATATAACGTAACACAAGTCTTAAATGAACTTACCAAGGGGCTAGTTCAATTAGTATATCTTAAATATTATTATTATTACCTTATCCGCTTTGCGTTAGCTTCTGTCACCCATTTTACATATGTAGGTCATTTTAGCACAGTTTTAAGTGCAAAGCGTAAATCAATACTGGCGACCAAAAGTTTTACAACTGCTAAACCAGTTTGAGCTAGACGTTTATTATAACAATTTATCGCTTTCTACGGCCAAGAGCCTTATTTGGGTGAAAGTGAGGGGCTGGTAACCTGGTATTTATACTCTGATACGTATCAGGACGGTTAACCCTTACCTTACTCTAGTATTATATTATTATCTGTGCCCTTACCATAGGATCAGATAACCCTGGTTCATAGTTTACGGTAAATAAGTGAATGTAGATCTAGAATTCTTAAATGTACTCTTAAATTATTCATATATAATACTAACGCACAACCATGGTTAGGTTAGGTTTGCCATTGTATTATTTAGGTGTGTTAGTATTTTTTGATGAGGAATTGCGTATTTATATGTCTTTTTTGACACTAGCGATATACTTCTATGTACTCGTATATTACTTCGTGAATTACTTTGTAAAGAAGTTCGACGTTTGCCTATCCCTAATATTGTGGAGTTATAAGGACGTCCCCTAAGTACACCGATTACTTTTCACCAGAACGGATTCAAAACATGGAGCAATTACTAATTTCGTTCGTGATTCAATGTAATCATTGATGGTCTACTTTGTAATTACTGAGACATGAATAAATGAAGCCAATACATAAAATATATTCACATCTATATTGATAATGAGTAATACTTCTATGTACTCGTATATTACTTCGTGAATTACTTTGTAAAGAAGTTCGACGTTTGCCTATCCCTAATATTGTGGAGTTATAAGGACGTCCCCTAAGTACACCGATTACTTTTCACCAGAACGGATTCAAAACATGGAGCAATTACTAATTTCGTTCGTGATTCAATGTAATCATTGATGGTCTACTTTGTAATTACTGAGACATGAATAGTTATATGAAACCAATACATAAAAAACATTCACATCTATAATGATAATGAGTACTAAACTAAATTAATCGCAGAAACCTCTCATCTCATTAATTTAGACGAACATGTGTGTATCCAACTAAAATTAAACTACTCATATAACCTGGTGTCACTGATTACTCTTTTCAAATCCCTAACCCGCAACCTCCTTAAAATAAAGGGGCGATTACATGAAATAGCAAGTGTCGAGAAATTCAAGCGAGCAGCAGTAAGCTTAAGGCGCCTGAATAAGTTAGTTGTGAGTTACGAAATCGCATGGAAATTGGTTGCCATGGAAATAAGGTTTCCGAGATATTCCTGATTATCTACCAAGTAGTTGCTATGTATTCAGGTCCTTTTATCTTGGATATAATCTTAGATGTATAATATATTTTCCACTGTTACTTGTTGTGGGTTATTTGTGACAATTTTCTGGCCTATCATTTATTAGACCCTTAGCAAGAAGTGGATAGTAAAAAGTCCGTACATATGTAACAATAATTTTTATTATTTGTGTTTAAAGTTTCATTTGAATTAATTGTATGTAAACGCTCCTTACAATAGTATAATAATAAAGGATTGGAAATAATCTAGATTCTCAATCAATTTAGCAGAAAAGTACATCACTTTTATCACACTAAAAATATCTTTCCTCAACATAGTAAGCTAGTACCATATTTATAAGTCCTAACAACCACTAGACCTTAGGCAAACCTTCAGACTACCGTAGAGGAAACACCTATCCATCATTGAGTGGATAGCCCATCACTTATTCAGGACCCCCAAACAGGCCCCTGTCACGGCAAACCGTCTTTCGTCTTCAGAACCCCAATTCTCGTTACTGCAACGGTTTTAATCAATAATACTCTAAGATAGATGGTTACGTATGGGCCGGCCTAATAAAACATATAACAGAATAGACGCTATATTGAAAAAGGTGACGTTAGGAGTACCTATAACCGCCGAAAGTGTATGAGAAGATTTATGAATGTCAATGAAGCGAAAGTGGTCTGCCAGGATCGGGACAAATGGGGATCAGTGATCTCTGCCTACCCCTCTACAGGGAATCAGGCGTGATGTGTATGTATGTATGTACTCTAAGATAGGATGTCTTTTTGGAAAATAATTCAATACACATCAATAATACTGAAATGTACACCAAAATATAGCTAAACGCACAACAAAGTTTAGGTTTGGGACTGTATTATTTTGATGTACAATTCAGTATTTTAGAAGTACATTTTCGTATTATCTGATGTTACTTTAAACACTATCCTTTCTTTTTATCACTTTTAGTGTGGATACAGATCGAAGACGTAATATGTGCAATTTCACCGTAATTGTAGAGTTTATGATGGTATTAATAAAGAAAATTGTTTATAACTAACTAGCCCATTGCCCAATAGATTCAAATCAGCTCTAGTCCGATAGATTTAGTACTAAATAACGGAAGAATAATCAAGTAGTACATTCTCTGTCTGTACTAGCACTTGAAACGACGTATAATTTCAAATAGAGAACATTCTTAAAAAGGCAAGTGTTAGTAGTGCCTATAACTGCCTAGTAGTTATAAAAAAGGATATGGATATAGTTATACAACAGTCGCTTGTTTAATCGAGGAAAATATGGAGCCGTGAGCTCTGCCTATTCCTTTGTAAAGAGACAGGTATTTCCATGTATATGTACTCTAGTACCTATTCAGTTGTTAAACGTTAGGTGTACCTATAACCGCCGAGAGTGTATGAGAAGATGTATGAGTGTCAATGTAGCGAAAGTGCTCTGTCAGGATCGGGACAAATGGGGATCCGTGATCTCTGCCTACCCCTCTACTGGGAATCAGGCGTGATGTGTATGTATGTATGCATTCAGTTATTTATTATTAAAATTTCCATCGTTTTCGTTATGAGAATCGCCCAGTTGATTGTTTCTTTTCCGCTGAATTTTCTTTCGTTTATTATTCAACGATCATTATGAAGGACCAAAGAAAAACACGGGTGGGCTTACGTTAGATAGTAATTCTGTTTCGTATACTGTTTGTGTATACTTGTTAAACTGGGACTTCAAAGGAAGTTATTAGCTGTATTATTGGTCTGTTGTATGATGTGTAAGGTTAAGCCAAGTAACGACATATATTTTTAGATAAGCATATATTCTAATACTCGTTATGTATATGCTACTAGTAATGTTAAAGATACATACATACACATAACGTCCGATTTCCTTTAGAGGGATAGGTTGAGATCACTGATCCCATATGTCCCGATCCTGACAAACCAATACCGCTTTATTGACACTTATACACCTCATACATACGCAGTGGTTATAGGTACTCCTAACGTCACCCTTTTTAATACGGCGTCTATCTGACTATTAACTGTTGGATATTTTAAAAGCTGTAAAGTTAAATGAAATACCTATTTTATTAGATGAAATTATATTCTAGTATATTAATATATATTCTATTCTATTATTACTACTATTTCTACTAGTAATAATGTATATAAATGAAATAATTTTCTACCTACCTCAAACACAAAACAAACAGGTAAATATTTCTGTATTTACTTTGTTCATAAGAAGGGGTAGCTAAAATACAACGTGTAAATGTAACAAGAAAAAATAAAAGAAAAAGAAGGAAGCCATTTTGAAACAAAATCACCAAAAAGTCCCGCCTAGTAACGTGCGAAAACTTTTTTGTTTTACACCAGGAATGGAGTGCATTTCCTTATAAACCATCAAGGGAGGGATTCGCCTGAGAATTATTATATTTCGTGCCCTCACTGAAATTTTAATTTGATATGTACTCAAGTGAAATGGGGCTGATTCTGCTAACAAATAACATTGGGAAAACATCGTGAGTTTAAGGCCGGTCCAGACGCTCCGTTTTGCACAACGTTTTAAATCCGCGCAGTTTTCAGAGCTCACTAGCTCAGTTATCGCTGCAACTGTGCAGTCCTCCCGACGGACTCAAAACTGCGCAGTTTTCCGGTCCACACGCAACGTTTTGTCTGCAACGTCTTGAACTGCGCAGACAAAACGTTGTGCAAAACGGAGCGTCTGGACCGGCCTTTACGTATCTATTCGTAGGATAGTCAATACATGTGAACGGAGTTAGATATAATATTCCAGGTCTACTGATATATCAACCAGAGCTTTGTGAGGCTGAAAAGTCCTTTGCTTACATTTCAATTAGATTTTACTTACTTTTCCGGTCTCCTCGACTACTTTTGTAAAATACCAACGAATATGTTTAGTGTTTTTATTCTGTATTGAGACTGTATTTAAATAGTTAATAAAAGTTAGGAAACATACATACATACACATCACACCTGATTCCCTGTAGAGGGGTAGGCAGAGATCACGGATCCCTATTTGTCCCGATCCTGACAGACCACTTTCGCTTCATTGACATTCATACATTCTCTCATACACTCTCGGCGGTTATAGGTACTCCTAACGTCACCTTTTTTCAATATAGCGTCTATCTGACTGTTATATGTCTTATTGTATAAAGGATGTATAAAGCCAAAATTATTCTGCTTTATACGTCCCAACCATTCCAAGGATCATATCCTTAAATAGCAGAATCAGTGTCCGCGTTAGGATAAAAGCCGCCGTCATAATTCTTATGTTGACGCCTCCTTTGCTGAATAATTTATTCATTGGATCGGGGTGTGATTTTAGGCTAGCAATGCCTGGATTTTCAAGGGTGTTGACCGGGTGAAACGGGAGATTTTGCCCATTTATTTGCCTGTGGACTAACCCTTATGAATTGACGATAAGACATCTTTGTAAGTCTTAGGTATATTAAACATGAATATAGAGTTTTTTCGTTACTAATCTTTATACAATACAAGTCATCACCATGTATATACTTTATTACTACTGACCTTGCAAATAATAACTATATATTTTAATCTTATACGACTGTAAATATCTATGGTTGGAGGTCTTCCAAACAAAAATCGCCGAGTGTGTATGAGTGTCAATGAAGTGAAAGTGGTTTGTCAGGATCGGGACAGATGAGGATCCGTGATCTCTGCCTATCCCTCTACAGGGAATCAGGCGTGATGTGTTTGTATGTATATATAATTAATTAATGTTTGTACCTAAACAACGTAACGTGAGTGCGTTTGTATAATAGAGAACCTTTCACGGTGTTTGTTTAATTATATATATAGATATAAATATTTTACTTTCGTTGTCATTCTCATGAGTAGTGAAGCGTAGGATTGGTATATATTATAATCGTAGTGTGAATGTTTGTCGCACTTAATTATTATGTTTATAAAACAGATATTATAAAAAGCATTGGTATGTAAAATGGACTGAGAATTCCATAGACGTAATAATATAAATACATCCCACGAATAGCTGTCTAAAGAGGTAGAATATATAAATTAGAAATCTATTTCCTTTTTCAATTCGTCCTTACACTAACTAATTTTGAGTTACACACTGAACAACATTGGTTTAAGAAGAAACTGTAACCTAATATTCTATACAGAAATGTCTCCATATGAAATTAAATTCAATGGCCAAAATCAACAACATGCAAAACCCGTGATTTCTGCTCATCCCATCCAGAGCATACTTAGGGTTACTAGCTTAGTTGTAATTTGCTTAAGGTACTAAATACATAAATATAGGTAGGTTATATACATAAGGTCCAAAGTTTGGCATAAGCTCGCGTGTCATAACAAATCTGTACAGTCGACCATGACATTAAGGCAATGGAATGCAGCCCTTCGGCGCCTAAATATAAAGGTCTCTACATATTGGAGTAGAGCCCATCCTGGTCTGACACTTGTATGGAATGTAACCAGCTACCTTGCCTGTGTATAAGTATTTATATGCCATTGTTATTAATCTTAGCTGGTTTGGAATTTGAGTCGAATGTAACCACCTGTTTTATTCGCTGATTAAGCTAAAGTTAAACGCCATTAGTAAAGGTTGTACAATACAATCCAATATAAAATAGTTTTTAAAATTTAAGTCTCTAAATTCAAGGTGGTGTAAGATTGTACGGGACTTTAACGTGATATTACGTTCTCAGTATGTAGTAGACGATTGTCTATTATTTCGGAAATAAACGTAAATTACATATTATGACTTTACATATTTAGGTACCTATATCACCCAACGTCTAAAAAACCACCAAAACTAGACTGCCTTTCTTTTTCACCTAATCTCGTTTTGTCAAAATATTGCCTTTTAAAGAATAATGGCCGCCATTGTCAAAACTTTTGTGTTTTAAGAGAAATCTAACATGTAAAGAGGCCCTTATGGCCAAAGGTTTGTATTTAAATACTAAACGCACGTGTTTTGCTCATTTGCATATTTGACGCTCGTGGCATGGTAAGGTTAAGCTGGTTTTCCGTTCGATTCCGACGAGTGTTATGCATTTTAGAGATTATTCTATCTGATGTTTATTTGTAATGAATACATGTAATACGATGGTTAAAATTGTATATTATAATTCTGGATACCCTAAAAACATTCAATAAAATTATTATTCTTCACCCCGAAAGGGATTAAAAAGACGTGAATGTATATATATATATATATTTTAATTTATGTATGTTTTTATTGTAACTTCTATGCAAAAAAACAACTATAAGCTCTTTTTAAAACCAAATTATTGCGTACTCTTCTTTAGGCTCAGGTAGGATTTTTCACAAGTAAGTATGTGTTTATTATATATTTAGCAAGCCGCGCATAGTTAGTTAGATTACGTCTCTCAGTTTGATACTAGTACATTCTTTAGAAACATAAATAAGACATTGTTCGAGAAAAGCGACTAAAACAAAATAGCATAAACGAAAGTGTTCCAATGAATAATTATGAAATCTCTTCTGCTTCCAAACACGAAATGACATACTTACGTTCTTCATGTAAATTTTTTATATGATTAATTCATAAACGGAATGTTTTTTGCTCATCTTTTCTCGTAAGAGGCGATTAAGAGAGATTCTTGGTTGTTATTGAGCGAAAATTTCACGAAATTAACATAACACAACATACATGACTATTCCACGGCGTAATCAGATATTATTATTATTATTTATTTATTTTGGAAACCTAACGGATACAAATTATAGTTTAAGTGTAAAGTATAAGCCTTAGAAATAATAATTCAATTTGTTCCTAAAATGGTTCCACAGTGAACAAAACATGGGCAGAAAGCGATCGATAGAACTAAAACTAAAAGTTAACATTACTTACAAGGAAAGGGAGTGTTCCACACGTGAATCCACGTGAATTCTATAAGTTATGGCTATATTTATGTGGATTCCACTTTACACCTTACGCCTTAGTCCACTAATACGTTTTTAGTACAATCACAGTCCAATGAAAGATCAGTAATAGTGTGAAGTTGATAGTGGATGACCAAAAGTGTTTAATTTCGTTTATAAAAAATGGGCGAAAATGAGTAACTTTTTTAAATAAGATCTATTCCATTACCAACTTCACACTATTACTAAACTGATATTTAACTGTTTATTTTGCAAAAAGCATAAACGCATAAAAAACTAAGGTCCCCAGATAGTCCTGCAATCAACTTGACAGGTCGTGTACGTACTTTTTTATTATACAGATGCTGACTATTACTATTGACTTTTATTACGAACGATCGTCAGGTCCCGGGTTCGATTCCCGGTGGAGGCAGAGTTTAAAAAAACTACGCTTTTCTTCTGCTTTCCAGTCTGGTCGTTAATTATATATGCTATATATGTATTTATCTATATATAATAAGTATATATTTGTTAAATATACGTTGAATAGTACCCTGAGCACAAGTCTTAAATGTACTTACCAAGGGGCTAGTTCAATTGGTGTAATAATGTCCAATTATTATTAATAATAATGATAATTACCCTGTTCCGAAGAGTAAGCAGGTGTCCTAATTTTTAATTTTGTATATTGTAATAATCGGTTTTCAATAACAGACAGTTTTCCTCACGATGTTTTCCCTCACCGTATAATTCGATGCATTTCGTAAAAAGTGTTTTTTAATTACGAAAAAGTACATAGAAATTCATTAAACTTTATTTCTATTTCGTCGAACAGGTAATGGTTAGTGCTAGTAAATGGCGACATGGCTGACCACCTGTCACATTGAGTACTGACTATCTGGTTAACACGTGGGTTCGAGGTGTCCATAGAATTACTACCCTTTGCAATTGCTGAGATGGAAACCTGAACCTCTGTCTACCCCGCAAGGGGTTGGTCGTGAATGCGTTTTGTCTTTTATGTGTCACAATAATCAAAAATCTTTTTCAGTGTATTCACCTGTTACTGTATGTTTAAACTACACGTGTATGTATGGTGACACGAAATACATCCATATGATTTCTGTTCGCAGAACAAGGTAAAAGTGATAGTCTCGTTTATCTTTCGCAACCTACTTACTTAACCGGGGTGTGTGTAGCTTAATTCTACTATCCAAGTTAATTAACTTAATTATATAAACGTTACATATTATGTAGATTATATTTGGGATAGTTTTAATACGGATAAATCTAGGATCTTTTGAGGATAGAGATAAAGAATCTTTTTTTTTTTTTAATTGAGTCATAAATGAATATTTAATTATTAATGCTTACGCGGGAAATAATAATATTATATTAATATATAATACTAATGTATTGGAAAAAAAACTTAATACAAGATCGAAACGCGACATTTAAAAAGTACCTAACTATAAATGACGAGTATGTATGAGAAATAGTATGGACATCAGGGGAAGCAAAAGTGGTTACCCCCAACCCTCTGTAAGAAGACAGGTTTGTTTTTACGTAAAAGTCCTAAAGATCTGCCAATCCCCTTCAAAAAATTATACCCGTGATATGTATGTACTATCGCTATATATAGTATAAAACAAAGTCGCTTTCTCTGTCCCTATGTCCCTTTGTATGCTTAAATCTTTGAAACTACACAAAGGATTTTGATGCAGTTTTTAATAGATAGAGTGATTCAAGAGGAAGGTTTATATGTATAATAACATCCATTGAATAGTGGAGTAGGCTATATATCTTATACCCGTGCGAAGCCGGAGCGGGTCACTACTACTCGTATATATTAACAGTAGTAGAATCGTACTTCTGTCGGCATGGGGCAATAACCATAATATATTGGTAACCGGTTCGATACCCGGTCGAGCATAAGAGAGGGACGGAGGGGTCACTTTCCCACGCGACCCTCACGCTGAGGGGTTCAATAGTGATGAGCTAGGAACCTTTGAGGTAAATATGTATTAAATAAGTCACAAGGTGTCTCAAGGAGGTGATTGAATATTGTACAAAACATAATGTTAGGCAAAAGTTATGATCAAAATTGACGTTTTTCTGTAATCTCTGAGGATGTCATTAAATGAGGTGTCTCAAGGAGGTAATAGAGTATTGTTACAAAACATAATGTTAGGCAGAAGTAATAATCAAAATAGACGTTTTTCTGATATTGCTCATTGGTTGCCAACGCATCGCTCGATAAAAATGTAGATATAATTGACCCCATGTTTCATAGTTGTCTCTTACGAATATATAAAACAGCTGATTATTATTTACAGTCAAGTACAAGATACAGTCAAGTCTATCGCTTAGTTTGGCGATTTAGCTGTTTCGAACTATATATATAGTATATATTTCGAAACAGCTAAATATATAAAAAAGTATACATAACTATATCTCCCCTACAAGGGTAGGCAGAGATCACGGATCCCCTATTTTTTTCCCATCCTAACAAACACCATTTCCGTTTTTATTTGTCATATATACACCTCCTCATATACACTCAATGCTAACGGCGCGATGTTATAGCTACATAAGTCTAGCCTTTGCTATTCTCAAACTTCTGTTCACCCCGCCCATTAACTTAACTATACTTACCGGTTGTGTATGTGGAGCTTACCGCCCTGTCTAGTCACTCTAACGACCTGGGTGGATGTGTGGTGGTAATTTAATAAAAGGGGTCATTCACCCTTACGGCCTTAATCCCGGAAAGATGTGAATGTATCCTTGCGGGGTAGACAGAGGCTTGCGTTGTCCGTCTTATATATAATCGTATGGAGTAGTATTATCGTAATTAATAATAAGACATATAACAGTCGATAGCGCTATATTGAAAAAAAGGTGACCTTAAGTGTACCTATAACCGCCGAGAGTGTATGAGAAGATGTATGAATGTCAATGAAGCGAAAGTGGTCTGTCAGGGTCGGGACAAATGGGGATCCGTGATCTCTGCCTACCCCTCTATAGGGAAATCAGGCGGGGATGTGTATGTATGTATGTATAGAGTAGTACTTTTCACCAAATAAAATAGAATTCTACCATGCCTAGTGTACTAGAACATATGTAACGTGTCATTATTATTATTATATGCTATGTTAACAACAGTATTATGTGTGCAAAATTAATATTATAGTTTTTTCTTACTTTTTTCAGGTAAGAATTTTTCACCGATCTTCTCAACCAAATATCCGAATATGTGTGTGAGTGAGGTGAATTTATTTTACGGTGTAAGGTATGTCAATCTGCCTATCATTCATCCGCATAAACATGTCCAAACCATCGAAGCATGCTCTTTTCAATCTTAGGTCACTACATCTTCTTTTCAAACCGCAACCTTCCCCTTAGCACACTATTTTCAATTCTATCATTCAATGTTACTCCTAACATGCTTCTCAGTGACCGCATTTCGACGGCATTGATTCTACTTTCATGCTTTAAAGGATTATATGAATTATTATATGAGTGAAGTGGAAGGGCGGTTACGTAGGGGCCGGCCTAATAAGACATATAACAGTCAGATAGACGCTTATATTGAAAAAAGGTGACGTTAGGAGTACCTATAACCGCCGAGAGTGTATGAGAGGATGTATGAATATCAATGAAGCGAAAGTGATCTGTCAGGATCGAGGACAAATGGGGATCCGTGATCTCTGCCTACCCCTCTACAGGGAATCAGGCGTGATGTGTATGTATGTATGTATGTGTAAGGTATGCTAATTATACACTTTAGTAGTTATTGGGAAAAGCGCTGGTAACCCACTTTGCGATGGCAATTAACCACCTGTACCCTAATCGTGATGACCTGGGTTCGATTCCCGATGGAGGCAGAGTTAAGACCTACGCTTTTCTTCTGCTTTCCAGTCTGGTTGTTGATTATGTATACGATATATGTATAAGTATATATATCTTAAGTATACGTTGGGCCCATACCATAACATAAGTCTTAAGTAAACTTACCAAGGGGCTAGTTCAATTGGTGTAAGTGTCCTAAGTTATCGTTATTATTGTATTACCAATACTTATAACATTAATAAAATTTAAGTTTCTTCAATATCCACCTCGGACAACTGTGTCTAAATAATTAATTTTATAACTCACAGTATAAATACATACATAGAAAATGACATCCTTTCATCCCTTTCGGGGTGGACAGAGCTTTTGAGACACGATAATTTCTCCCAGGTCACATTATAGAATGAATATTGGTGTTGTGATGTCATATGGAACATTTGTAACAGATTGCTAACCCCATCGCTCAATAGATTACATTTACCCTTGATCCCTGAATCACCTCTTACGAACATGCCGTGAAGAACGGTAGCTATTTAGCATTTTTTTACGTCCCAGACTAGCCCGGGATAGTTTATAAATGTTTTCGTAACCTTTCATTCTGGTCCTCTTATAGTTAACATACATACATATTCTACCAAAGTTTTCTTTCCAAAATTGATTGAACCTTTCAAGAGCAAAGAAAAGCCTCGGGCCCTTATCGAAGCGTTTTAGGGGACCTTTGAAAGATCAAAGTCAGAACAAACGTTTGTCTAAGGATTGATAGAGCCTTAAAAGGCTGGTTGGGTACAAGGTTGTAAACAGATTTATGGACATACAAATAGTAAATTTTAATGTACGTACAATAGCAAATTATATACGGTCTTCAGAGATAAAAAATGTGTGTTAGCAGTACTTTAAGTATAAAATTTTGATGGCTTAGATATGTGGTATTGGTCATAGGTTGCTAGCCAATTGTACCATAGATTTAGTTTACCACAAATACTTAAGGACATTCTAGGAAGAAAAGTAGTTAGTAAGTATTATATTAATAGTTGTCTGGAGTTTCTTGTTTGGCTCGTAGATGCTTAGTTGGAGCTTCTGAACATATGTAGTTGTATGATAACCAGAGGCAATCATTAAAATATATCTCGACTTTCAATAAATGTAATATTAACTGTTCTTTATATTGAAATAAAAATAGCGAATTAAAAATTATTTTTAATTTAGTTTTCTTTTGAATTATCGTTCCAGGTAACATGAATTCAATTCTCTATTTTGATTTGCCTATTAATTTTCTATATTTCTCCCATAATCTCGAGTAGAATGCATACAAAGAGATTAATAAGCATGTATTCAATATACACTTAAAGGAACTTAGATAAAGTAAACGCAAAAAGCTGTTAAATATTTTTGAGACACTAGCGATTTTATTTCATTTTAAAGAAAGAAAACAGGACTTATCACGTATATTTTATAAACAAAGTATTAAAGGCAATACTTTTTTATATAAAAATATACGCCATAAATTCCCGTTGTCTTGTAAAAAGCAAAAGCTGTCAACGTCTTTAGAATTCAATAATATTTAAAAGTAACGTATCGAAAATAAACTATGCCATGAAACATGATCCTATATGATCTCTGTCACTCAAAAGTAACACAACCGTGATCTGTATACCTATGTAAAATCAAAATCAGTGTTTTAGGAAACTTTATATGTTTTACCCGTTTAATTGTCATTAACTTCCTACGCACGTCAAGTACAAGTTACAAGTACGTCAAAGTACATTTTTGACCACATTTTAGTAGTCCAACCATGGAAGTGAGTGACCTTAGTTTTAAAATGCCTGCATGCACGAACATACATAAAAAATGGGCAAATTGGGTTTACTAACCAAAATCGTTGTTTTAAATGTAACATTACATTTTTTAATATGATTTTATTCTTTTTATTGGTATGTAGAAGTAGGATTCTTCGATATATTGTTACGTACTATTCGCACCTCATTTTTCATCAAATTATTCTTCTTCTTAGTATTCTTATATAGCTTCTTAGTATATAAAGGGTTCCATAGGATGATTCTGGAAAGCTCATGTATAAATTACATAATAACACAAAAAAAATATATTAATTTTTTACTTATAATTTTTTATTTTAAACAATAACCATAACCAGCATCACCTAAATGAAATACTTATTTGTCTTCAACAACGATGTGTAATTAGTAGTTAATAATATACGTAAGTGTAATATACGATAATACTCGTAATACAATATGACTTGTCGATTTCTTACTATTGTTTGACTGTTTATAATTTCATAAGCCGTGCTTAGTAAGTTGTATATAATATGTTAGTACATAGTTATAAGTCATATTATTTGATACATAGGTTATAAAAATTCACGTAGTTGTGTTACCATATTAACCCCACCAATACTCTGTCATTTCCCTAATTTCCTTTGAAGACATTAAGTTAAAAGATTACCACACTTAGTGAAGTGGAAGGGCGGTTACGTAGGGGGCCGGGCCTAATAAGACATATAACAGTCAGATAGACGCTATATATTGAAAAAAAGGTAATGTTAGGTGTACCTATAACCGCCGAGTGTGTAATGAGAAGATATATGACTGTCAATGAAGGGGAAAGTGGTCTGTTAGGATCGCGTCAAAACGGGGATCCGTGATCTCTGCCTACCCCCTCTACAGGGAATCAGGCGTGATGTGTATGTGTGTATTACCACACTAATCTTCAATCTTCCCTAGGTGGTCTGCAAATAGGTCGGTGCATTAGAATGGCTCACGGTAAAACCTCCTTGTGTGGCCATTGTATAAACTTATCTGTGGTATTATTAGAATGAAAGCATTGACGTGTCATTCTTTGTTATGTGCGCATTGAATAAAGTTGATTCTTTCTTTACATGTAGTCAGGGATATTACAAGTAAGAAAACAGTGATTTGTAGTTACAAGTGACCAATTGACTTAACATTTATATGTCGCAGGATGATTTCATATTTCGGATTTTACGAAAAACACGAATAATTAGACAATGGTGATCATTCCTTACCTTTTATCCTTATTTTACCTATCAACAGAAATGTAAGTAGGTTAGGTTAGTATAAGATAAACAACGCACGAGCCGAGCGAAGCGTGCCGCGGCAGTGGCGTGGCCAGCGAAATGCTAGAAGTGAATCGCTTTTGTATTAGTTGATCACCATTGTTTAATTATCAGTGTTTTCACAATATGCCTAGATTTTTTTGCAAATACCAAAATATCAAATCATCCTGCGACATATGGAAATTAACGACGTTTTAAACTTCCCGGATATAAACTTAAAAACATAAATATTAAGACTACAGTACTTGAACAGTATTTACTCTGTAATGTAAATCATCTATTTTATTACCAATCCGTTGCTTAATTCTATTGTATTTTTATATAATAAATTAAAACACAAAACAGTCCATAAAAACTCTAGATGCGATAATAATTAGAGCTTGTTGGCGACAGGGCTTACCATCTGTCACATTAATTACTGATTCACAAACGCAAATCTCTGACTACCCCTGCAAGTGTTAAGGTTATTAATGCTAATTTTTTTGGCTAATGTTATAGAGTAACGTAGTATATAAGTAATAGTATGAGTAGTAACGTAGTAGTAGTAGGGTATGAGTGTGTATACTTACTTCGTATAAATATAAAGTGTTCATTCTTGTTTGTTTTTTCTTTGAAGAAAGAAAACAGTTAATCACTGTCATTATATAATAATTACTCACACTATTGTTAGCAACGGTGACAGAAAGTTATGAAATTCTTAATTTAAAACATAAACAAAAATGCATAATACAGTTTTTGATTACATGAATAATTAATTGTCTTTAAGTGCATAAAATGTAAACACAAAAATGTATGGTTAAGCCCTTGAGGCGATTCTAGAATTTCTAAATGCCTTACATACGTGTGTATGTATATATGTATATATATATTTACACGACCTTTAATCCCTTTCGGGGTGGATAGAACCTCGGAGATACGATTTCTCCTAGGTCACTTTTTAGCTAAAATATTGAAGTTCTTATGGATACAGAACATTCTTGACAGGTAGCAAACCCATCGCCCAATAGATTCTATTTACCCCTAGTCCCTTAGTCACCCCCTACGACATGCCGGGAAGAATGGCAGCTAGTTAGCTTTCTATTTACGTCTCAGACTAGCACGGGACGTTCCCAGTTAGCACGGAACTACTAAATACTTAGCACTTATAATACAACATTATTTACCATTATTAAAACTTCATATAATACTAAAAATAGTCTGCAATAAAATTAAATTATGAACTAAAAATGTTCAAGAACTTAGATAAAGTACCAAAACTCGTATCTAGGTTATTCGTAACACAGGCGATAAGAATGAGCGATTGTGTAATACTTTTTATCATTTGTCAAGGCAGGCCTATCAATATCTTCAATGCCACGTGATTGATAAATTGCAATGATTATATCGGCTTCAATAGAAAATAAATTGGGTGAGGTATTCTTTCATGCTTTTGGTTATTGAAGGTCGTTTGTATGTAACTAGGGCTAAAATTATATTTTATATGTCAAATAGGTTCTTTTATCAGTTAAACTACGCTATGTAATTTTTTCTATGTGCTGAAGATGTTCTTATGGCCTTTTACGATATATTTTTCTTTATTTAAAATAACATGCTATCTCTATGCTTTAAATATTTTATTCTTTCTTTCTGTGTTAGTTGGAAATATAAGAATTAACCTAATAAGACATATATTACTGACAAGCCATATACTAAAGGGTGATGTTAGATGTATCTACAGCCTAGTATGTAAGCAAAGATGTATCAATGATTTGTGATCTCTATCTACACTTAAAAGCGAAACTGAATTACATAATTATTCGATCACAAGTCTTTATACTTATTTATTGTTGTTTATTTTTATAACCTAAGAAATAATCTATAGGCCCATTTTAAAGCAATTATGAATTGATTGCTTTTCATTCAGCCACAAATGAGAATAAATAAATAATTCTAAAGCCCACAATAGACGTTACAAAAGAGTTCTTTAGACACGTAGCTCACGTTGCGAAGTTGTATTGTGTGGAGGTCTCTTAACTGATATTGTAATGGGATCGAATGACAAGTTGATAGGTTGACGCCCTGGTTATAAAGATTGGTTCTTATGGGGTAATTAGGTTTCGGTGTACGTAATTAAGCTATGGGACCCATATATCACAAAACTTCTTATAAGGTATTGACTATAATTGGGAAAAGAAATTACTGTGATCACACAATTTCTATATTATATTTTTGATTGACAATCTTATAAACATTATTTAGGTTCTGAAATACTAAATATGTGTAATTAATTGCATATGCTGTACCTGACTTGGTTTTGTGTATCGAAATGCTATCAATCTATTTACGGATTATGTATGTAAATGTTTGAACGGGATTTAATCTAAATAATATACCCTGAAAAAATTATATGTCATATTCTATCTTTCCTATCCTTTGAAAAAAGGTTGGCTAACTCTTTGGCTAACCTACAACGAAAAGTTATCATGCGTAAAATGTCCCATCCACACATCGACCTATAAGGGCCCACCCTATACCAACCTATGTTTCTGTAATGGCTGAAATAATATCCGAGTGCACGATGTAGTGTTACGTTTACACGATGGAGGTCGATTGGGAAAGTAAATGTCAAAAGGTTTATACATACTACTATCTGTTCCCAAAGGAGTAGACAGAACAATTAGAAAGAAAGAAAGAAAAACATTTATTCACTGCTTACATAGGTACATATTGACATCACACTATTATATACAAACTTAACACAACAACAATAAATATAAGGAGTAGGCACTTCATGCAGTGAAAAGGTGCTGTCTCAGTATTTGATGCAGCTAATATTCTTATTTAATACAGACAGAACAGAAGCAAATATTACGTCTTACATAAACTTTAGCATGGAATTAGATAGAAAGATGAATAACTATGATAGAAATATTGTTAATGGGTTGTTAACGATTCTGTTGGATAAATATAAGTAGAAGTCTTAGTACAGTCTACTAGTATAGTATTCTCATATCTATGGTACTGTAGTTGCCTCTAACAATTATTATTGAAGCTTCAGACTAGCACAGCTTTTTAAGGTAATGGTAAGTTGTAATTGTATCCAGTAATGGTTTCGTATTTATACTATTGATAAATAGTTTTACATATACCCTTAATGTAGAAAAAATAATTTTTTTTGCAAATGTATATACTTTAGAGTCTAAATAGTCTAAATTGACTATTAAGAGCTAGACTTGAATATGTCCCGTGCATTTATAAAGTGCTTAGATATATTCGCATGTCACCTAAACATAAATCAGTAATAAATTGTATATCACCACTAATTATGAATATTCAATATCGTTAATTCGTTCCGTATTAATTAGTCTTTAATTAGGCCACTTTCTAATTAATAGAAACACATCCGAAGATTCTTAAGTGGTTTATGAACTATACTTTGTTACTGGTTTCCGTTATTATTCGGCCGTGGAGCGGTGCCCATTGAATACAAATTTCAAAGATTCATACTAAATGTATTAGAGCGTACGAAAATAATTAACGTTTTTATATTCTTGGTTATTATAACGTAAATATGAAGATTGGTGTTTAAATTGAAACTTTCTGAGCTGATCTTATGTTAATATTTTGTAGCTTCTATCTTTATTGTTTCTTTCTAATTCGTCATGTTGTGGGACACATATGTATTTGATTAAGGGATATATGGATAGTGTTTGTGGATATAATGAATTTATGACGAAGAGAATTCCATGTCTTTAGATTTTGTCCATCTCTTATATATTACATATAGTTCGACGTTCAATTAATGTATCACTGTATTTATATTGAATAAATTTATTTCAATTTTATATTATCAAGAAATATAAATGTTCATAAAATTTTGTCTCCACATTTGACCAACAAAACAAACTTTTACCTGCTACATATTATACTACATTCACCAAGATATAACTCATCATTCACATAGGAAAAGTGAATATAATTTGTGACTTTCTCATAGTTTTTCCACACCACTAATCACTAGTTTCACTGAATGTCACTACTTGGTAAACTGTTAAGATGCAGTTTCCCCGACTACCCATTTGCCTGAGTCGTTAGGCGAGATTGTTTGAAAGCGATTTTGTGGTGCCTACCTTAATGATACCCACTCCGTGTGTTTGACTACCAGAATGTAACCAGCTATGCATTATGTAGTAAAACGGGAGTTTAAGTACTTTATGTGTTGTATTAGTCACTGATTGGTAAAATAATCTGTTAGATATTTTACTTCGTAAGTTGAAGGTTTTATATGTGACAAGGGTTTGTATAATGATTCGAACTAATGCTTATGAATCACTATTATACCTAATTTATATTGTTAAACATACATACATACACATCACGCCTGATTCCCTCTAGAGAGGTAGGTAAAAATCGAGGATCCCCATTTGTCCCGATCGTCTCAAAACATTTTCGTTGCATTGATACTCATACACCTCATTCACACTGGGCGGTTAATAAATACTTCTAACGTCACTGTTTTTCAATATGGCGTCTATCTGACTGTCATATGTTTTGTTAAACTTGCACTAACTTCTCAATTTAGTAACTCTTGAAAATATAACGTAGCTATATGATTACTATATAAGATGTAATAACTATAACAGTTAGTAAGCCGCTTTTCAAAAGAGATTGATTTATCTTACTCGTACCTATCTAGAAGAGTAGGTAATCTTACGGAGTTTTCCTATGCCAGTAACGATTTTTTCCTATTTTGTTTACCAAATGAAAATAAAAAGTAATTTTAAGGAAAAAATTAACAAAAAAACCTTTGGGCAAGATGTTATTTTGAAATCATTGGTCGCAAGCTTACAGTCAAAGCCTTAGTTAAACGAAAAATCACTTATTTATACTATTAGGACGTTTATACATCACATTTAGGAGGAAGAGAATTATTATACATGAATATAGACATTGATATACCAACGTTCTTATACATGCATATATAACTTTCTCTTTCTTCTTTATTTAATTTCCAGATAGAATAGGACACATATCACCTAGGTTACCTTTAGCATAGCTATTAGTATCAGAACAGAAATGAATATTAAGTACTGACTACTCTATACTCAAATCAATTCAATTTACCCCTCAACTGTTAGTTTGTATGTATCGGTAAAATAAACTAATAAGTAGTTAATGTCGGTAAAATAAACTTATAGTTAACTAGTTAGCAATCTATTTATATCTACTATACATAGTTATAGTCTATTGAAACGAGATATGCTAATATTATAGTAAAACTCGCAATATGCAAAACCCCTTAGCCTAATTTACTAGCATTTGTATAAAATGGTCTGGGCTAAGTTTTTCCTATCACGTCCCCGTGATTCGACCCTTATTGGACCCTGGATGAGGGTCGGAATATTCTGGCAATGTCACACGGTAATTGTCCCGGGTCCGAGGTATTTGCATGGCGAAATTAACAGACACTTGCGCGGGGTTGCCATGTGCGTTTGGTTCCATAAATGTAGTTTATTATATATTAATTCTTTTATCTATTTGTGTTACTGCGTCTAGTGTGAATAAAATGAATTTAATTTTTTTTTTATTTACACTACTGCCATCACTGAATGAGTGTTGAATGTTGTAGGAAAGTAAAATGTAGTTTAAATTAAGATAGAGGTTTAAAAATGCACATTCTATTGAGGTCATCTTAAATCAAACTTACGTTTTCCTAATATTTTAAAACGTCTTTTTATACCAACATTTATTATAATTTATTTTATATACTGCTTTCGTTTTAGACTTTTGTATAGACGATACTCGCGTCTCAACAGTGGTCACTCAAATATCTGAATACCGTATAACAGCTTTGAAGATATTTAAATTATTTAAATCCAAACATACCCGCACATTTTACTGTACCACAAATAATATAATATTACACTAATAGGTACTATTTTTATAGTCTCCTCTCCTACGACAATCCACTAAAAAACTCAAACATCACTTCATACCCCAAACATGTGTCTGAAAAATCGCAAAAGGGTTTACATCTCAAACTACCACAGGAACTGTTAGGTATTTAATATGTTATATATTATTATGAAAGCCTTATACTTAATGTGCTATAGTCTATTTAAGACTATATAGTTATACTCTGATTTTCGACCTGTCATTCCAGCAAACCAACGTAACTAACATAACAAGAACCGTTAACCATTAACACTTCCATGTAAGTGCATGAACGTAAACGTATACATTATTCTTCGCTCAAACAAAGCCTCTAAATAGTCCAAATGCCATTCCCATGCAGTTGAGTGCTCCATTTACATCCTTGTTGTTAGCTTGGATTGTGGAATTGTAATCAGCTGGCTTTTTGGTCTAAAGGTTAGTGGTTTAGTGCTGTTAGGTTATTTAGGTAGAAGAATATGATAGCAGTATTGATCTTTATTTTTTCCCAAACATATCAAAGAGATTAATAAAAACTCTTTAGTGTACAAACTCAGTGGTGGTTTTAATGTTAGTCTTCTAGTATTTAGTCAGTTATGAATCAGTAATTAGCAAACAAGCTTGAGGGGTTATTTTTAATAATAATAATAATAAAAAGCGTTTATTTACGGCCACAAAAACATACACAATACAAAACGTTTACAATAAAAAGAACTTACAAACTAAGCGGTATAACTTGTGCATGCTATTGTCGCAGCAAAAGGGTTCTAACTCAGCTGGGTATGTTGCGTCTGGTGACAAACGCAACGCTGGTTTTATGTCAGAACCACTGGAGAGCAACGTTTATATTTTAAAGGAAAATGGTTAAATAGAGTGCTACGTAAATAAACAGTATAAATACATAGATATAAGATATGATAACATGTGTGTGGATAGCAAATGCAAATCAAAAGTGTGATCCATTTATATAATATTAAAATTTATATATAATGTATTATAAATTTAGTGTCCGAGGGGCAATAGAAGGAGCACCCGCCTCCTCTTGCTGGCAGAGCAAATGTTCCCGGAGATATTGTTTAAATTTTAGTTTAGAGGATAATTGTCTAATGGGTGGGGGAATATTGTTCCAACATTTGGAGGCGGCATACCTAAAAGCTCCCCTAAAAGCGGTGGTGCGATGGCGAGGATTTTTAAGTCAAGTTCACACAAATATCAAAGATTTTATGAAGCTAAGGTAGTTTATCAGGATCGCAAAAGATGGGGATCTGTGATCTCAGCCTACCCCTCTAAAGGAGTCAGGCGTGATGTGTATGTATCAAAGATCTTTCACAGTTTATAGACATCCAGACGGTCACCCATCCAACGTAGCTTAACTTCACTGATCGAACGAGACCTAGTACAGATATAAGGTCGTTATCATGTCTCCAGAAAATACCTTCCGCTAAGGCCCTTGAAAGCAAAAACATGTATTTGAGAACGTGGCAGACAAAAAGATAACTTATATTTATTTTCACAACGAACCCGGCAATAGTTTTATGTAATACCGCCGAGCGTGTATAGAGAGGTTTGAGGATGTCAGTGTATTATATGCTTGGATAAGTTGAGAGAAATGGGGATCTTTAGTTTGTGTCTATCCTTGTGTGAATGAGTTGATTAGAGACAAATATTCTCGTACTCTTAGTGTTGATAGTTGGGGATTAAAATATAAGGCTAACTAGCTCATAGAAAACATATATGACAATCCATGGATTAATTAATAAGAGTGGCCTTTACGCAATGTTTGTATGGAAACTAGTGTGGCTTTACGCGGGGTGAAACGAGGTACGCGTGATGGAGGGGCGATATTACAACCAATTAAAACACGGCATCGGCCAATCAAATCAGGTATCTTCTTTCTACTACACATTTTTAGACTCCGCACCAATTAAAACACGCCATTTGGACTCCGCACCGCGTAACGGGGACCGCTCCTTACGCCGGTCCTCTTTATATTTGGTTCGTGATGACAATCCCAATAAAATACGAAATTAGAACGTGGAGATTATTATGTCTTCGGTTTTGTCCCTGAAGAGGGGTAGGCAGAGATCACGGATCCCCATTTGTTCCGCTCCTTACAAACCACTCCCGCTTAATTGACACTCATACACACTCGGCGGTTATAGGTACTTCTTACGTCAACACTTTCCAACAAAATTAGTATATGTTATGTATTGATCTGCCCATTTCGATGGGAACTAAAGCCTTAATAGTATGTATAATGTTCACAAAAGTCCATAACCTCCAAAAGGGATACCAACAACGTTATGCGTATGTCCAAGGTCCCACCAATTGCTGATTAACACGCTTAACAGAGCAACATTGGATTAAGGACTGCCGACCTCCGCTTAACTGCGCTCATTATAGTCAATTGCCCAAATGACCAAAACAAACAATAGCTGAAAAATGATCTAACACCCAATTAGGAGTGATGTAGTTTGTAGGTCACTACTTCGTTAAGTATCCCTTCATATAAATTATGCTTACTAGTTATACTTAGATAAATACACACATGGTACTTGTACCATATGTATATTGAATCATAAACGTAATATAGCCCCCCTGCTAGGAAGACCGAGAACGCGAAAAAGTTCGCAGGTAGTGGCTAGATGAGGGCCACGAGTGATCGTGTTATATGGCGTTACTTTTGGCGAGGCCTATGTCCAGCAGTGGACAGACATAGGCTAATTGATTGATACTACCCTCAGAATTCCTCACATCCATGTCAGAGATAACAAAGGACTCATATAGTCAAATTCATAGTTTACATACATACACATCACGCCTGATCATCACTCTTCTCATACATACTCGGCGATTATAAGTACTCCTAATGTCACCGTTTTTCAATTTAGCGTCTTTCTGACTGTTATATGTCTTATTAGACAGGCCCCTACGTAACCGCCCTTCATTGTTATATTATTATTCATCTTTATTCATAGTTTACAATATAGTTAACACCTAAACTGGTGGTCAGCCATGTCACCTAGACGAGGCAAAGAATGTTTATTTATTTCGTGGATGCGGGCAGATATTGTTATGACATTTTCAGTCATTGTTCTTGCAATGAACTCGGAACATTCTATCGAATCTGCCCCAACTACTGAGCTTCAAGCTTCTAACCGGATTAATGTAACGACATTACACGAGACATAACCTTCATCTCATCGGTTAGTTACCTCTTACCTGCTGTTTTTTGTGGCTGCGAATAATGGATGCCTTTGCAGTTTTTTACCACTATATCACCGTCATGTGTGAAGAATTTGGCTACATACACATGACAAGACTATAATGTGATTTTATCTAGGCTTAATCCTTATTCAATAACGCTTTAGTGACTACAAATATGTATCCTTTAATAGGTCTAGAAAGAATGCTAACGAGCTGCCGTTCTCCCTTACATGACTAAGAGTAATTGGGATCAATTGGGCGATGGGCTAGCAACTTATCACCAATGTTCCGTATAACATCACAATCCCAATATTTATGCTAAATAGTGACCTAGGAGATACTTTAACTTTGAGGTTCTGTCCGCCCCGAAAGGGATTGAAGGACATGAATGTATAAATGTGTTAAAAGACCCCAAGTTTCATAAATTGCTCTATCTATACCTAACGTGAAAATAGCGTCATACACACGTTTAGGGTGTCTAGTCTATCGTAATTAGATAACAAAATTACCTTCATATCTTATATTCACAAATCTAGTTCTCCAGTAAGACTTACAAAAAATATACATAAAAAGAAAACCTTACAAAAAAACTACCCGCATTTTCAAACGTTGAAAACCGTTACAAGTCGTTGAATTCCAAGGTCAGTCCAAATTGCGAATTCCAATTTCGTACCGCCATAATGAGGCTTGTACACTCTGGAAAACTGTTGTTGATTGCATTCTCTCTAATGACCCTATTAGACCTGCAATTGTATCAATTTCGCACCAAACGATGTTATTTACAGAGAAAACGTACTTTAATTAGGCTCTAATTGGTTTCTTATTGCGGGGTTCAGATCTTCATTTTGTGTTGTAATTTTCGTGCTAGTCTTGTACCTAAATAAAGTGCTAATATCTGTCTTTCTTTTCATTATGTCTTAAGAGGAACTAGAAACAACCTGTCATTAATTTTCCACATCGATAATTCTGTAAGTAATGTTACAGGTAATCGCTTTATAAAAAATTTAAACTACACTTTCTATTTATAACTTAGTATCGTCTTAAGTCATGTTAAGAAGAAAACCAGTATGATTTTATAACAGTACCAAATTAAGAAGGTAGGTACACCTTAAGAGGTTTACAGATAACGAATGGACCGAAAAATATTTGACGGATGGGGCCATAAATTAATAAATAAATACCATAAGGGTCAACTTCCATTAAGAAAGGAATTTGGAAATGATGATCGACACGGCGGTTATTAAATCCCATTTAAAATCCCTAACTCATAGAGTGAAGGGCCAAGAATTATGGGCCCAGAGTTAATAGGCTTAAATGGAAGCTTACTGTGACACCAGCCTGTATAAACCCTTTAATCTGTTCTGGCTATTTAAGGTATTATGAGACGTTGTTGATTTTGTTACGTATTAGTTTCAGGTATGAGAAAGGTTATTCATAAATAAGATAATTTCAGAGACAGTATAATGCTAACTAGCTAAAGTCTGATTCAGAAATATTAGTTCTTATTATGTCTTAGGTTTTCTTAAGAATTATTGGAAGATAGGATACCATCTGCAACTATCCTATATCTCCAAGACCCTTATAATAGACTTAGTGTGACAGTTGTAATAATTGCAAAAATACGAACGAAAGCATAAAAATATTTTCATACCACTTTTTCCCTATACTTGTAAATCCCTTCCCATAATTACAAAAATGAATTGGCTCAAAAGAGTACATCTAAAGAATAGTATAAACGCAATTTCATAGGCATAATACAAAGAGGAAAAACAGCATCCTCTGTAAAAAGGTAAAATAATATTATAACGTAGACTTTACGACTGTACATTTGGGGTTACTAGAGACTCGCCCTTTTTGGTGTTGTCTGTTTGTTCTGAATAATATTGTAATTGTAAGTAATTTTAAACCAACGTAAAATTCTAGTGAGCCCTAGAGTCTGGTTTAAACCCAAGACTAAATTGAAATTTAGCTTATGTTTTTAATCATGATGATGTAAATACACTCTCATTTACTGTGGCGGGGTAGTCAGAAGCTTAAAGGCTCCAGAATTTCTAAGGCATGTAAGGTATGAGCCACTCAAAGCCAGCTCAATTATTTATTTAGAGGTACACTATAGTCCCTAAAATGTAATTTGATTTGTATGACAGATGTTAGCAAAACTTTCAAAAGAACCTTGTCAGGACGTTACGGAATTAATTGTATTATTAATGTACATATGATGCTCAAATACGCAATACGAGTATACTCAAACAGGGTGACATCAGTAGTACCTATAACCGCCAACTACGCGAGGGTGTATGTCAATGAAGCGGAAGTATGCCAGGATCAGGAAAAATAGGAATCCGTGATACCCCCTCCTAATTCTATATATAGAAAACTTACCTTTTCATTATTATTCCTATATACGTTTATATTCCTAAATATAGATACATACTTACAAATCGCGCCCGTTTTTCCTACAAAGACGTAGGCAGGGATAACGAATACCCATTTGTGTCTTATCTGATAAAGGTAGAAAAAAGTACTACCTTTGCAATTTCGGAGATGGCCACCTGAACCTACTACCCCGCAAGGGTTAATGGTCGTGAACGCGTTTGTGTTTCATAGCAGAAAAATACTTATACCTAGCTACCTATAACTACCAAGTACGAGTATGTATGAGGAAGTGTATGAAATCTCGTAATAGTTAGTTAAGTGTGTTTTATACAAACCTCATAGGTAACATTCCCACACTGTATACCAGAATACGTTTGTTTCCTTTACTCGCTTATGTTCGCGTTTTATCAACAATTGGCAAACAATGCACAAACCGGGTTTCGTTAGAACTCATTTGTGTCCGAGATTCCCATTGGTGTTGAAGCCTTAGTCCACTAATGCTTTTTGCACAATAACAGTTCAATATCAGATCAGTTATCAGTTGACCACCTGTGACATTGAGTACTGAATATCTGGTCAACGCCTGGGTTCGAGGTGGCCGTAGAATTACTATCTTCGCAATTGCGGAGATGGACACCTGAACCTACTACCCTGCAAGGGTTAATGGTTATGAACGAGTTTGTCTTTGTTTTTTAGATCAGTAATAGTGTGAAGTTGCTATTGAATTAACAAAAGTGACAAATGTCGCCATTTTTAAGCAAAATTTGACAGTCGCAGATTTTAATGGTGAAATTTGACACTTTTGGTCATTTACTACAAACTTCACACTATTACTGATCTGATATTGAAAGGCGTTTGTGCTATAACGCATTAGTGGACTAAGGTCCCAGTGGAGAAACGATTCTTTGGAACTGCTTTGTTCTAAACCTCATGAGTATTTACTCAATACAACCTTGTTAGATTGAGTACGTTTTATGAATGCGTACGTTTAACTTGCATACCTCTTCGGATTAATACTCGGAAACTCATATAATATTGTCATCTATGTATTTTTTAATACATATATACATAAATCCACCACGTCTCTACGTCTCCAACGGATAGGCAGAGACCACCGCCACCTGGAACGATCCTGACAAATCTCTCTTGCTCCACTCACATCCATTAACCTTCTCATATATGCTCTTCTATTCTTCACACTACGTGCACTATTTTTAAGACATGTAGTGTTTCATTTGAATGTAGAGTGGTAACTAGCAAATAAATATTTCTTCTTATGTGTATGTTCAACTTAAATCGGGGAAGAAAATATGGGAACTGGTCCTTACAAGCTAATACCTTAGAAATACCGACTACAATAATAAAGAAAGATAGCTTGTAAACATTCTATTTATATTCCATGCTAGCGGAGGATAATAAATTCGACCTCTTATTAAATTTCGTAAATGACCATTAGATATAAATTCTAGTACAAAAAGTTACAAATGACTTGTCCCACAGGATGTAAAGGTGGGAATGTGAAACAAATTTTGTCCCTTATTACTTACAATCACTCCCTAGGGAAAATCGGTGTTTTCTAAATTACAAAGGGAAGAATACTTATTAATTTAGATTGAACGTCGCGTAACCTGGCTACACCCAAAATATATTAGAATAAAAATGTATTCATAATTATGACGGTGAGCGATAACTACGTGAGGAAACCTGCTCATATCTTGTTATAGGTAATAGTCAGTTTTTGTCAAACAATCGCCATTAAAAACGATCACTCGTGGCTTTAATTCAGTATTTATTAGACGACTTCTTTAAGTTATCAGTCAAATTGGGTTTTTATCATATATTGTATTTAAAAAAATCCCTATTATGACCATAAATTATCCATAGAGGGTATATGAGGTTATATCTACTATAACTTATACAGATAGGTTATTTTCGCAATTATGTACATAGTAATTCTACGTTGTATATAACGGCAAATATAGTACCTCTATATGTACATCACGCATGTATCCCTATGCAAGAGTAAGCAAAGATCACGGAATACCATTCGTTTGGATCTTTTCACTTTTACTTCATTGACACCCATACACCTCCTCATAGACACAAAGCGGTTTAGAAATACTCCAACGTCACCCTTTTTCAATTGTACCTTTCTGTACAGCTAATATGTGTTTTGATTCTTTTGTTCTATTGTTTTGAACGTTGTTTGTCTATGTGTTCTAAGTAAATGATTTTCTTTCGTTCCTTTATCAGTTTAAAATAACTACTCGTGACATTATATTATAAGTAGTTGAAGGACCTTATAATAAATATTGGTTACATTTTTTTTTATATATTAC